>OMNZ01067991.1:0-10623 GCA_900303255.1 Lesueurigobius sanzi | reverse complement strand
TTTGGCTCCTCCACTGTTTTCGGGGAGCGATAAGTGCGTGCGTGTGGGCGTCCATGCATGCGTGTGTGTGTGTGTGTGTGTGTGTGTGTGTGTGTGTGTGTGTGTGTGTGTGTGTGTGTGTGTGCCAGGTAGCCTCACTTGACTGTACCGGAGGACCATATGGTGTGGAGCCTGACAGGGTGGTTATACAGGCGGGAGCGAAGTGGTCCACGGAACTCTGCGGGTTGCTCTGTTCAGGTGCCCTCTTATGTCAACATGGACATGTGGAGACGCGCACACGGGACTGCTTTAGTTTACAGAGAAAATAGTGAATGTTTGCTGTATCTCCCAATTACTTGTATTTATCTAACTGGTTAGTTCAGCGCTACTGTTGCAACAGTGTTCAGAGGCAGAGGGAGATGTTATCCATCTATCTATAATGATGCAACCAAGAGTTTAGTTAGTGCATACTTCACAAAATATAAGCACTCATGGACACATTTTAGAGTATGGACTTAAGCTGGACTCTAGAGTAAGTTCTTATAAAGCTTTTATGAAGAAAAAATGCTGCCAATGGAATTTTGCACTTAAAATAAGAGATCCATAGGTCAAACCGCCTTTTCTATGCCTGATCCCATCATGATCCCATCCGTTCTTGGTTGGTTGATGTCGGTATAAAATCCAAGTGGCCATTATAGCGGCAGTGCAAGGGTCTCCAACCTTTTTATCCTGATGAGCTACTTTTACGTAACAAAAATGTGAGAGAGCTTTACTTTACTTTATTTATTTAAAAGAGAGCACAATTATAACAAAAATGTTGCCATTTGATGCATTGTACCAATTTACATATGCAGTCCCCTGGCAGGGAAACAGACAACCCACAACATGGAAAGAAACAGGACAGAATTCACAGGACAAAGGGTAAGCTATACTTATGCTTTGAAGACACGCATTACTATGTGACATAGAAGGAGAGAGAAGAGAGCTTATCAGAATCAATTCAATTCATCTTTTTTATTTAAGCATCTGAGTTTCACAAAGTTTCACATAGTACATAAATAAATAGATACAGAGCAGATATGATGCCCAAAAGGAGTATGCAGAAGCAACAGCTTGTTGGTGCCTACCCTCTTTTGTAATTCACATCCAAGTTGATATTTCAACATAATTAAAGAAAATTACTTTAATTCTGTCTCTATACTTTACTTTATTTACCTAAATCTTTGCGAATTTTGTTCTATATATTCAGAACAAAAATAAAATGAATTCAAACTGTAACTTATCAGGCACATGTAGAAATGTAGCGACCAAGAAAGGACTGGAGAGCTACTGGTAGCTCCCGAGCCACTGGTTGCAGCGTGTGTTTCAAGCCAAAATGAAAATACCAGCATTTAGTTGGCAGGTGTTAATGTCAAGCCCTGCTAATCAATATCTATGTTGGGGGGAGCATAGGGGCATGCTATCCCACTGTATATTTAACCTATACAAAAAGGGGTATAGCTTTGGAGCTGTTGTAGCTTTGTAGGCGAATGCGACTTTCTTGAAAATAGCAAACCCAAATGAATTTATTTCAGTTTATTGACTCACTTTTACACTCTCGTCGACTAGAAAAGGAAAGCCTTCGTCCTTGCCTTTATTCAGCTTCAAGGCAAGACAAATTCATTTGTAGAGTACAATGCAATCAAAAGTGCTTCTTAAAACAACACAAAGGGATTAAAAATAATGGGATTTGCAGTGTACAATTATATTTAAAAAGACCAGTGTTGGTAAAATACATCATTTGTCACATGCACAACAGAAATGTCCCGAGACTGTCTGAATTGAATTATGAGATTCACTAGTTCTCACATTTCAGGTAGTTTGGACATAATTTGAAATGTTGAAATGTTGTAATTAAGTCTTCTTCGTAATGGTCTCGGTGTGACAGGTTCTTAATCATGCACTCAATAATTTTGCTAATGGCATTAATTATATTTGTCATGCAATTGAATAAAGTTTGCGAGGAGATAACAGAAACATTGTTTTGGATGTGCTGCAGACAGTTGCGTCACCTCTGCCATCATCGCAGGGGACTCTGTTGAGATTAATGTGTGTAAACAAGTATGAAATCACTTACAATGGAACTATGGAGGCTCTGTGACAGAGGGGAGAGGCCAAACAGCAGCCTTGAGGAATTCAACCAAAATGAGGAACTAATCTCTTCGTAATGGCATCCGAAACCTGGCCAATAATGTGTTTGAGAGGCACTCCAAAGGTTTTGTTTGTACATTTTTTTGTCAAAAGTTTCCAGTTAAGAAATTCTTCATTAAAAACGTAAAAGAAGAAAAATTCAGTAAGTGCTTGCAGGTGAAAGGTCAACAACGGCTTTCTTCCCGTTCTAAAAAGGATGATCTACAGTCATTAAAACGGCAAGATTTTTTTTTTTTTTAGTTGTTTATTTGACTTGTTGAGGTGTATTTCAAATGCTTTCAATTACCTTTTGAAGAAGTGAAGAGTATTATTTGACATTCGGGCACTTAGACTCCCACTCACCTTGGCGACGAAGGTGCAGGGCCAAACATCTAGCAGCAGCTCATAGGGAAGCATTGGCACAACTGATGCAGGCGCCAACATGCTATACAGTAGACCAGCTACAGGGTGGTGCAATCTAAAATAAAGGCACAACAACCACATATGAAGCAACTAGAGCTGTGCCATAGACAGGAGCAATGAAAAGGTTAACGCCTCCTTTTCGGTGACACCAGAGGCCCCGTCCATTGAGGTTAATGGGGAAACAACGTCTCAAAAGCAACAATTTATGCATTTTGTATATTTGTCTGATATAACAGGTAAACAAATCAAGAGATTTTTTTGCTGTAGAAGATTCACAGAGCGGACAGTTGATGTTTTAAAGTGGGGTAAAGTTAGCAGGAAGTTAGCATGTTCGGACTTCAGTATAAAGTGTTTGGCTGTTCATTGTGGCTTAATTTTAGAGAGGCTTCCTCCCTCTCCTCTCTCTCTCCTTCCCCTCTATCTCCTTCCTCTCTCTCCTTCCCCTCTCTGTCTCTCTCCTTCCCCTCTCTGTCTCTCTCCTTCCTCCCTCCCTCTCCTCTCTCTCTCTCTCTCCTTCCCCTCTCTCTGTCTCTCTCCTTCCTCTCTCTCTCTCTCTCTGTATTCCTTTGGTATTTGAAAAGTAACTGTATTCGAAATACCCTCAAATGAGAGAGTATTTGTACCTGAATACAGTTACTCAAAATGAGTATTCTGAATACGTATTTTAAATACATGTATTTAGTTACTCCCCAACACTGGACACAATGCAGCAATAACAATCAAATTCCGCGTTGTGATAAAATGCTCAGATGAAATGTCCAGATCATAACTTTTCGCAAGTTTTCGATTGTCATTTATTTCAGTTCTGTTCATCACAGAGCTCCAGAAATCACATAGTTTCGTAATAAAAAAAACAAATTGTTTCGTTTTTGGTTATGTGTTAAATACGAGCGCATTGCATCTATCTATTCGCTGTTACAGAGGCATCGGCTCCGCACTAAACTATTACAATGTGGACAGTTCTTTAGACAAAAGCAGTTCACAGACTTGGCTGTGGTTATCGCCCACTTTTAGCGTGAGTTTGGGGGGAATTATCTCCAGAAAATATGCTGCTTAATTGCAAAGAGAAAGACGACATCAGCGCTACAAGGTAAACTGAAATTAGCATTTGACTTGGCCACAGAAAGGTTTTATACAGTCGCTGACCAATGGGAATACTACACCTTTTATCATCACGATCGCGAAGGCTCCACCAAGGAGCGCTGAGACGCAAAAGTGGGCGAGCGAGGGAGAGAAGAGTGAGTCAGAGCGCATGGGTTGCGGTTACAGTGCGTAGATGCATTTCTCATTGGGAATAACTTATGAGCAGTTTGTAGATTAAATACTGTATGTGCAATAGTACGGACATGGTAAAACGAGTCTCTGGCTGTGTGTGGGTAACACAGCTGCAGTTTCCCTGGTCATTAATGAGATGAGTTGTGTCCAGACGTTGCTTTTTATATGCAATTCCACCGCAACCCAAAAAAAATCTCATGCGACCCACCTTTGAATCCCGACCCACTGTTTGAGAACCAATGCACTAGAGATTTTTAGTCTGAAGAGGCGTGGCCTAATAAAATCTTTCTCTCATGGGTGTGTGTGTGTGTGCCTGTGTGTGTGTGTGTGTGTCCTCATGTCTGTCCTTAAGCACTATGCCCTATTTGATTTTTTAAAATTATTATTATTATTACAAATAATGAAAGAGGGAATGAGTACATTTAATTGATTGTTATAGATCAAAGATATTCCTAACTTCACTCACATTTTTCTAAAATTCAATTTTATTTTATAGAGATGAATTTGCATCAAGGGAGAGGAGTTGCGCGTATTCAAATCTTAAGTGCTAGACCGCCCAAAAACAGGAACATAATAGTAAAAAATGTGTGAAGGGTTGCACATCAGTGTGTTTTATAAAGAAAACTGTCAAGACAGAAGTACTCACATAAATCTTTTTATTTGGCTACAACATCAGAGAAACGCTAACGCGTTTCAGCATAAGCCTTCCTCAGAGCGTTTCCAGTCAGGCCAGTTATATAGCCTTCTACCAGGTGGACTAGGGAGGAGCCAATTACAGGTGATCCAATCATCTTACAGTTGGTAGTTTTACTTTGGTTTTACTTCATTTTACAGTTGATAATTTTATCCCAAGAAACATCTCAACATAGAGATGAATTTCTCAGCACATTCTACAACTTGGGTCACCTTTAAGAGTCACAGCCAGCTTGTAAACCAGCCTGTAAACTCAAAACATGCTTCATATTTAGATGCACAGTATATGTCTGAGTTTACAATATAATAAAGGAGGGCAAAACTCATTTTATTCCACTACTGAAAAAAAGATAGGTATAGTGCCTTCAATAACAGCATCTGAATCAGCATCTGAATAGTGGACGCTTTAGAGATGACAATGTAAATGTTTCGCCTGATATGACAGAGCCAAAATACAGTATGTGAAAAGACTAGAATATTGGCATTTTTACAGGTAAATTCTATCAGTCTGGTCTAGCGGCGGTTTGTGGTGGTTTGGACTTGGGTTGGGTTAGTCCCTAAATCCAGATTTTTGTCCCAGATGCCGAATCCAGCTCAACCTGTCCCGAAAAAGACCCTAACCCTCAATCAGCGGTAGTTATTGCCTGATTAGGCCGACACAGTAAGCGCTGTGTATGGGAGAGCACTGGTGGATCTCCAATATATAGAGTGTCATAGAGGCCGCTGTGATGAAAAGTAAAGGTGCACATTGCAGGTGAATAGGGAAAAAATAAGATGAAAAAAAAAAAAATGTATTACAAGTTTTCTTTCATTAATATTGTCCAAAATTGCCTATATTTTCACCCGGAAAATCTGAATAATGGATAGATGTTTAAATTTAGGGTTTTATTTTGTTGGCTTTAGTTTCAAATGTTTGCTAAGAGGGGTTTTTGGAAATCTTAGTTAGCTTTTGAATAAGCAATTATAAACCAGGCAAGAATTAAGCATTGAAAGATCCCTTTGGGGAAAGAAAAAAAACAAACAAATATTGTTAGGAAACTGAACAGATGCGGTGCGAAAAATGCTTTGTGAAAAAAATAACACTTTAAGTTACAATTTCCCCCAAAAAATATCTATGGAGAAAAGTGCAATATGTTAACATCAAGTCGATGGCTGAGTCAACACTGCTCCCTAAAGGGCACTATAGATAGGTAGGGCTGTCCGAATGTCCAGAGAGAAAAATGTAGTGCACTCAAAATCTCCCACAATGCATCTTGAAAAGTAGTGGCCAGCGATGGTCAGTGTTGGGGAGGGTTAGGGTTAGAGAGAGAGAGGAAGGAAGTAGACAGACTGAGAGGGAGGGAGGAAGGAGAGAGACAGAGAGAGGGGAAGGAGATAGGGAAAGGAAGGAGAGAGAAAAAGAAGGAGAGAGGGAGTAAGAGGGGGAGAGAGAGGAAGGAGAGTGAGAAAAAGAAAGAGAGAGGAAGGAGAAAGAGAAAGAAGAGAGACAGAGAGAGAGGAAGGAGAAGGAGTGAGGGAGAGGAAGGAGAGACAGGAGGGAGAGAGACAGACAACAGTTGCTACATATTTTTAATCTTTCACCATATTTATACAAAAATATAATGCAAATCAAGGTGAAAGTATTCTAAGTATTCAGAATACAGTACACTGATTGGGCAAAGTAACTGAATATGTTACAAAATACATTTATTCAGTATTCTGTAACTGAATACAACACTCGATGGTATATGGCCGATATAGACCACAATGCACTGGAAGCATCGGACATAAACAGCCGATGCGGATGAATGAAACTTTCTGAAACGCTGCTTTAGTGGCGCGATGTGGATTATTTATGAATAGAACCCCTTAAATATGGATGGGACTCGAGAACCGGTTCTACAAATAGACCCTGTTCTGTTCGGGCAAAGCATCTGAACCATATGTCTATGTCATTATCGATCCCTCTTATCAATGCTCCAGCTCTGAAAACACACTGTTTCTTCCCCTTTTCTGACAGCAGAGTGCGGAGCTAGACATGTGCGTAATGACGTAGGTTTCAGAGTTGCCTGGTGATGCGTCGACGACAGCAGCAAAAGTGGAGAGGGAGACGCATCTTAAAGGGACTCTACGGAAGTTAAAATTTAAAAAAATAATATATTTTCCACCCCCCTACATGCTCCAGCAATGTCCCGCGCTGTACTGTGAGCCCACACCTATCCCACTCAATTGCCGCTATAAGCCTGCACCGTCACTCTAAAGTTGCGTGTTCGGACCGAGGCAGCAGTCATTCACCAGCTTAACATGGAGACTGCAGTTACGCGGACGGCCAGAGGTGGTAGTCACGAGTATGAAAATGATCAAACTCTGTTGAGTCCCTTTAAGTGTGGCTTTATTTTATTTTATTTATTTATTTATTTGATAGCAGTGGCGTACTGGGTAATCGGGAGAGTCGGGACATTTCCCGGTGGGCCACCTCACTTTTGGGCCGCCAGAGAAAAATTTATTTGATATTGCACTCTCACAGTTGTGCTGCCAGAGGCCTATAGGCTGTAACTGGGCTGCAGCAGGAGCCTGGGGCTGTTTCAGACATGAATAATGTCACTATCATGTGAATCTATCAAATAAGAGACAGAAATAACTTTTGCATCATGCGTTTGAGATACATGAGAAGTAAAACACCCCTCTGTTTTAGCGCAAATCCAGGGTGCAGGGTATGCACAGGATGCAGCGTGTCATACTACCAGTCAGGCCCAGATCATGTGCGTGTGGCCCATGTTAAAAAAAAAAAAAGACATACCGGAGAATCGATCCCACTACCTCCAACTTATAAGGTAAGCGTTACCATTTCACCAAAGCTCTGATGGTGAATGGGCCAGTCAAAGTGATAAAACTCCCGGGCCGAAATAATGTCCCAGCACGCTCCTGTTTGATTGGGACAGTGCATATTAATGGACATCTGCATTAGCATTAGCAGTGTAAATATGCCAGATTATAGCAAAGATGCTAGTTTACAAAACAAGATGAAATTTCTGCGTTGTAACGTAAAGGTGGTAATGCAGCAACATGTTTAAACGGCTCACTCATGGCATTAAATTACAGAAATGTCATGTTTTCGATCGGCTTCGAACAAGTGTCTGACTCTTCCCTAAAGTTGCAGCAGCGCAACCTCCACTCATCAGGTAAAACTTAATGAGCGCTATATTATATATAGACACTTTTCCCTACGGGGACAAAAAAGATGCTCTTTCTTTCTTTTCTTTCTTTTATTCCGTTTGTACAAATGTTACCATTATGTTTGTAGAGTTTTAAACTACAGTTATCAGGTTTATTATGATAAATCCTTGGATACTTATTTATTAATAAGTATCCAATTTTATTTTTGGGGGGAAATCTTTAGTTTTGTATTGACATCGATCACTTCTATTCTCAGGCAAAATGCAACAATCCAAGCCGTTTTCTTCATTAATGTAAGATCCATGTTGAGTAAAACATATCTAACTTAGACAGTATATATCCATAAATGATGCTCCTGATATCACCAAGTAATAAAAAGTCCAGGGCCAATGTCATGTTGTTTGCCCAGGACCAATGTTACAGCCAGCCAATCAGGGGTCAGTTGTGCTAGATTGTCGGCTCGGGACAAAAATTAAGTTTAGGAACAGGGAAATCTTTAAGGTTAGGGTTAGGGCTAGGTTTAGGGTTAGGTTTAGATATATTTTCAGACAAACCAACTCATAGATCTATCCAAAATTACAGCAGACCGTTCCCTGTTCCTAAACTAAATTTTTGTCACAACATGTCAAGTTTTCAAAGCAGACTGTCCCTCCCCTTATCTAGCAAAACCGACCCCTGATTGGCTGGTTGTAACATTGGTCCTGGACAAACTACTTTGACATTGGTCCTAGACTACAAATCGTCCATCCATAAATAGTAAATTGTCTCTTGAATTGGGTCGGTCTTGGTCGCAGAAATTCATTATGACCAGAGTTTTGTGAACTTTACAGCAGAGATAGTGCACTCATCCTGTTGACATTTTGGACGCGCTGCTCCTTCTCCTCACTGCGGCACTTGGGTCACGTGATCAGTGGCCAGGAGAAAGTAGTGAAGAGAAATGAGTCCTCTATATAATCTACTATACAGTGCGGGACTATAAGTAAATGAGTAGTTAGGGGTTAGGGGACACAGCCAATGTGAAGATTTGGCCATTATCTGGTCCAAAACCTAAAAACGGGAATAATATATATAGTATATATAATTGCGTTATATGCTAATCTGACATATACCCTTCACTGTTCTGAATGTATGTAATTTTAACTAGATTTTGCATCAACAGTCAATTAAAATGCCAGTAAAGACTTGCTTCATCGTGTTGAAGCCAGATCATGACATAGATCCAAGTATTGTGTGGAGAGCATATCCATTGGGAGCTCATTCTTCATGTATTCAAGCGGTGACATAATGTGACGTGTTCTAGGGGCCCGGTTGAGAAAGGGGCCCCAAGAGGTCCACGCTGATGGAGAGTAAACAAACCAGTCTTTAGAGCATGACTGTGAATGCCAGAGCAGAGGCTGAATGTCTACCAGCATGAGAAAAAGCCAGTCTGAAGAGACGTCACGTGAGGCCACACTTTATGTAATCACATGGTGAGTAATAACTATTGTGAAAAGTAACAAGTTATATCAGATTTGTGTTTTTTTTTTAAAATAATAATAATGGAATGGTATTGAACATTATTACGTTGGTCTTAAACTTTGTATTTATTGAAGAAAAGCAGTGGAAGCATTCACACCCACATATTGTATATATTTACTTCTTATTATTTATTTATCATGCCAATATAAAATCACGTTAAGCTCAAGACCAAAGATGTTTAGATCAGACATTTATTTTCTACAAAGAGAAATAGCCCCTTGACATGAAACATTTTTCTGTTGTCTTTAAGAACAGCTGAACTTAAACCACAACAACTGGCTTTTCTTTTCCAAAAGGACGTTTCCGCTGCGCTTCCTACTGGGTTTATGTCACATCTGTGTTGCTATTGGTTTACGATGGGTTTGATATAGGGAAGCACCGATCCGATACTTTCTTTTAATACAATAATACATAGCAATCACTGTAGGCCAAATACTGATTTAAAGAGTTAAAACGTTACGATACATACACAAACTACCGCTCAAAAGTTTGGGGTCACTTTTTATTTTGTGTTTCAAGACAATTTACATTGTATGATTCTGATTGAAGGCATTATGAATGAAGGCAAAAAACTATGAATGAACACATTTCTGGTGACTACATTGTAAAGCTCATTGGGAAAATGCCAAAAGTGTGAAAAGCAGTAATCAAAGCTAAAGGTAGGCTTTTGATTTCAGCTTTTTTGTTTAAAACATCATTCCATATGTGTTCATGAATAAATTGAATGCCTTCAGTGAGAATCTACAATGTAAATATTCTTAAAAGTCTGAAAAAAAAAAAAAACATACATCAAACAGTGACCCCTCAAACCAGGACTAAACTAAGAAGTAAACAGACAGAATTAAACTATGATTACCCAGGACTAAACGTTTTTTGGTAGTGTACATTTAAAATACTTTTTTCTCAGTTTAGTTGTTTTACAGGAAAGCTGTCCCCCTCTTTGGGAACCATTGCTAACCCATTTCTGGGTGTGTGGGAACACATATCATGAATCACAATAATCACACATCAATAACCCACCAGTTATCTCAGCATGACTGTGGGCTGCAGCGATCCTGCCCTCTAGTGGTAGAGAGTGTAATTGACCACTACAACTTGTCTCATAAAAACTAAATTAAAATTGTTAAATTTTAGTGAATAAAAAAAAACAATTTAAACCAAAAATTTAAACCAAAGTTTAAACCTAAGTTTAAAAACAATTTATAGATATACTGTGGGTGAGTTTTAGTTCATTTTTATTTTTTAAACTAAAACAATTACTTGACCAAATCTTGATTACAACTATACCTAAATTAAAAATACTGTCCTGATGATCTCTGGCTGCAGCACTATGTTGACAAAGTCAAGGCATATATTTTGGCTTAAAGATGTCAATTTCAGCTTTTACAAGTCACACAATCCCCTTTCTCC
>OMNZ01067944.1:2793-21510 GCA_900303255.1 Lesueurigobius sanzi | reverse complement strand
GTTTTGGATGATTGTGATGTTATATATATGAATGCCTCTAATGATTCCTTGGTGCTTTGGACACTGTGTATCACGGAGCATTGCGTTTCATCACAAACATGAGGTCACTGACTCATCACTGTGTCTTGTGCGCCCGGGTGGGCTGGTCTTCTTTGTCATTTCGGAGATTGAAACACTTGTACCTATTGATTTATAAATGTATTGTTGGCCTTGTTCCTCCTTATCTGCAGCAGCTCATTGAGCTGAGGAGCATCAGCAGCTACAGCCTGCGTTCTCAGGACATTCTTCTGCTCTCAGAGCCCAGAGTGCGGACAGAGATGGGTAAAAGAGCCTTCAGGTTTGCAGCACCGCACTGCTGGAATGAACTACAGAAGGAGTTGAGGTTGAAGGAACTCGTGTCACTTGAGACTTTCAAATCTCTTCTGGCAAATCTTGAGTCAAGGTCTTTGACCTGTAGATGTTTTACCTAAGTGTATTTTCTTGAAGTTGTTTTATTTTGAATGTAACCTGTGTGTAACCTGTATGTGAATGTTTTTGCCCCTGCCTCTTGGCCAGGACACTCTTGAAAAAGAGATTTTTAATCTCAATGGGTTTTTATCCTGGTTAAATAAAGATAAAAAAAATAAAAAGTCCTGCTATCGAAAAAAAAAAACGACACCCAGCTCTACAAACCACAGCTGAAAACTGTAAATAAGAATCTGCTCTTAATGTTTAGCCGGATAAAATAAAAGACCAATAAAAACAAAACAAATTTAAAACGACAAATGAATGCTTACACCTCCGTCACATGACACATAATAATTCCCATTTAATACCTTAAAGTCCACTCCAAACAAGCTGTTACTGCGAATGATTAAAAATAAACAACTGCACAGCCGTTCGTAGCCCTCAAAACACAGTATGATAATTTGTTTATGGTTTTCTAATAACAACAGGGAACTGATGAGTAATCTTTCTTTTCCTGGGCAAAGCACAAAACACAATGGAGTGTTTTTCTTCATCTAATGC
Source organism: Lesueurigobius sanzi (assembly GCA_900303255.1). NCBI lineage: Eukaryota > Metazoa > Chordata > Actinopteri > Gobiiformes > Gobiidae > Lesueurigobius > Lesueurigobius sanzi. The sequence continues at coordinate 20,502 of OMNZ01067944.1, read as the reverse complement.
AATGAATAAATCATCAAATTTAAATGTCATCTTGAAATTGTTGTCTTCTGCAGCGGCCTGCTCTGAAAAACCACTAACAACACATTTGCAATAAAATACGAGGAGTCAAATAAATGAGGATCGGCGGCGATGTTTGTCATAGTAAACATGCAAATTCCTTTCCCCCCAAAACAAGTCTTCTCTCGACTCTCACTGCACGAGGAATAAAAGCGAATATAGCAGGCTCATAACTTCCGCTTCTCCAATAAACCCAACACGGAAAGCACAAAACACAACGGGGCAATGAGAATGTCTCTCTCCATATGAAATTCATAACTGAATAATAAGGCGTCATGACAGCTCAGACATTGCACTCTTTCTGGCGCAGTGTGTTCTATTTCACAAACAGCCTTTCTCTAACTTTTTATACGACACACAAGTAGCCATTTATATGTCTATCTGCATTTGCTGTAAAATGAAATACACCTACAAGTCCATTTAACCCCAGGATGAACTGATTAAGCAATGACAAGCATCTTATACAACTTTAATTATGACTAACACAGTGCAATTATAAAAACGTCTTTCTCAATATCAACACTGGTAATAGACTAGGACAGCTCTAGCCTGACTAGCGCCAGACTAAATATCACAAGTGAATATTTAGTCTGGGAAACAACCGTTCATTTTCTCGTACAGGAGGTGTGGTTTTTCGATTGTCCTTAGCCGTTTATTGGCCGTTACGAAATGTCTATCATATACGTCTGCGCGTGACCACAGCCAATCGTGTCGAGTCCCGATGACGTATGTTGAGCGACAGAAAGTCGACGAGGAGTGAAAAAGCATAGAAGAAGAAGATGATGAAAAATGGCTTCGTAATAAAATATTGTAAAGCCAAACGCTGTTCTTCTTTCAATATAAATTTTAGATTTAATGTGTTTAGAACACAATCTAACGCTTGATTGAAAGATAGCTTCGCGTCTGCTGCGGCCATGTTGGATCCGTACACAAAAACTACAACTTCCGCGTCAGTCTATTTTTTACGCGTCATCGGCTTGCCGTTCCTCCCCGTGCTGTGATTGGTCCCCAGATTCATGCGAAGATTTCGGTCTTCCTTTCCAGGCTGTCTCGCAGTTCGAATTGAAATTCGAGCGCGAGCAGCCTGGGTATTCCCAGGCTAGGACAGCTCCATGAGTAGTTTTGTCTCTCCAAGCAAAACATTGTAAAACAGAGCTGCACCACATGTATTGATACATGAAGGGATAAATGGCCAATTGGCTTGGTGCGTGATGTGGCTATGCTAGTTCCTCTGACCTGAAACTGTCCTATTCAGTTCCTATGGACATTAGTTTAGACCTGTTGGATTTATCATATTGTCAAAAAAATTGGTGGACAATGAGTTGATGATAGATGATCACTTAACAACTTGATGTAGGATGTAAAAAGTCAGTGTTTAGAAAGGTCTGAGAGTCTATCTTAAAACTCTTTTGACTTCCTGATTCATGCACACCTCCTCCAGCTCTTCCTGGGAGATCCCAAGGCGTGTATCTATACTGGCCTGCAAGACATCATCTTTCCAGTGTGTCCTGGGTCTTTCCTGGGGCCACCTCCCAGTGGGACGTGTCTGGAACACCTCTCGAGGGAGGCGACCAGGAGGCATCCAAAACAGATGCCCGAGCCACCTCAGCTGGCTCCTTTCGACGTGGAGGAATAGCGGCTCTGTTCTGAGCTCCTCCCGGGTGACTGAGCTCCCCCAGGGGTCTACAGCTTTTTTTACCCTGTGACCTACTTTTGCCTAACTGAAATGGCAGTGAGCTACTCATGCTTCAAGGAAACACGTGAAACTAGGTCTATACAATGAAAATTTAACACAATAACAGAAAATTACAGTAGTTTCTTTAGGCTTTATGTTTGCTATATTCACCTAAATGTCTGTAGATGTCCTGTCCACGGGAGGACGGCCCCACGACGCTCCTTCACATCTGGGCGACGTAACCGGCCTTGATGATCTCTCATCATAAGGGACTTCTGAAGCGCTCTTGGTCTGACCCGTCTTTCTAGGACCTGTTTTCCCTGGGAGACCCTACCAGGAGCATAATGCAACATAGCTCCTATATTACCTACATTCTGATTCTTTATTCACATCTATTATTTTGTTGTTATTGTTTATTTTAAGATTACTATTTGAGCTACTGTGACAACGCAATTTCCCTTCAATAAATCAACCAAAAAAGTCTGTCTAAGTCTAAGAACAAAGTCCAGGGCAAGACAGTAGTAAGGTGCAGTGATGAGGTGTGAATAGGGTAAAGTGTTTTCCTCCAACCTTTAGAACAAAGAGAGGTGGGTCTCACAGGTGAACTCCTCCTACTGGTTCTTCATAAGTCCCACGGGCGGTCAAGTTTGCTCAGTGCCGACGAAGTTCTTTGGATGAAGAACGAAACATCCTACACTTCAACTACAGAGTACAGAGGAAGACTGAAGAATCTTTGCCTACCAGAACATATTATTAATTGCAATGTTCTCATCACCAAATCCATCCCCAAAGAACCCGCCCGCCTTTTCTTTGTCTCTTCCCTCTGAAACTTGTGAATGAAGCCACCCCTCACCTGTCACACCCCAGCACCAGCTTTAGTCTGTGCTAAAAATACACTCAAGACTCCTACAATGTGCTACTCCGTGCCTTCCCTTCCTCTGTTAAATATGGACTGGAGGAGTACATTGACGTCATCACAACACACACACACATATGCACACAACAACACACACAAAAACACAACACAAGCCCGATCACATGTGCCTTCTGATGTCACGCTGTGGATTGGGATTCGCTCACCAGCAGGGCATGATGGGAAAGCTTATAAAGGCTTAATGAGTCCGTGCGCCGGTATACTGCTGGCTAATAAGGAGGAAAGATGGGGAGGCAACCTTATTTAGAAGATTCTTTCACTCAAGGAGCTCGAGTCGGATATTCCCTGGAGTTGAAAGGACAATTGCTCTCGTTTAAAGGTGTACTTCACGGAATACAACGGAAAACAAACATTATTCAAGTTCAAGTACATGATAGATGCATGAGAAAAGCCAAAAGGAATGACTCCAAAATTACAAAAAGGATGTGGGCTGTATTTCATATTAAAACCTATAAAAAGTATGATGCTGGAGGTGAGAGGAAGGAGGCGAAGCGAGGCGACTTGTGGTTCTGCTGCTGCTTTGTATGATACAAAGGTATAAGCAGGAGAGATAGTGGATTTTTTGCTGTATATTACTGACATAAATTAGAGAAAAATGTTTTCTGTCATTTTATATTTTCATATAAAAAATAAGGCATGGGTCAGGTTTATATTGATGGTTTTATTTTGTTGATATATTAGTTACAAAGATTTGTTCAGAGGGGATTTTTGAAATTTTGTTTAGGTTTTGAATCAATTCGTTATTAGTGACTGTTGGGGTTCAAAACTCAACTCAATAAATCAGTGTAAGAATTAAATATAGAAAAATATTGTTAAATACGAGACTGAAAAGTTTGGAGTCTGTAGGGGCTACTAAAGTGGAGATGTTGTCGCCACAATGTGAGAAAATGGATTTTGAAAAAATGTCCATTTAAGTAGCAAAAATTACACTCCTTAATGTCAAGATTAGATAATTTTCTATTTTCCAGGTGAACGTTTATATGTTAAGAGAATAAACTGACCTAAAACCTGAAAATTGGAAAATACATAATAGTTAATAATAGTTTTGCCTGCAGTGTCTCCCCTTAAATGCAATTCCCACCAATGCCAGTTCTAGAACTTGTTAATAAAGGAAGTTAGCTGCTGCTATTTCCATCCGTGTGAGTGTCCAAAGACAGGCAGCCATTAGCCTGTAGTTCTATGACACATAATTCCCATATATTAAAGCAGCTGGCGTTGACAGATGCGAACCGTGGAGCATAATTCATTCACAGACTTTGAGGATGTTAATCTTAGGAGCGGCCGCGGCACCAATCACACTCCACTTTTCAATTTGTGCAGAAGGAGTGAAGCAGCACGACTCATTTAGTGGAGGAGCCTCAGGCGCGGCGGGGGGGGGGGATAAGGAGAAGTGCCGCTTAATTGGATCATAGCAAATCCAGATGTAGCTCAGAGAATTAGGAGCTGGTTTAACCTAGGATTAAAACGAAAGCACATGTGTAAAAACAAAGGCATTCGTACAGTGGAAGAGGATTTACCAGTAATTATGTCCAATACAGTGGCTGGGTTTCTCAATAGCGAAGCATCTGAAAAAAAAAAAAAAAAGACACATCTGTAGATTAAACATTACGCTATCACTCTCCTTCAAGTTACGAGTTTATTATTTATAGCCATTCCCAGTCCCTAACCCTATACGGTAATATGTTGCAATGATTATGAATGTGTCCCATTTGTGTCATAATCACTTTTCCATGTCAGTAATGTATTCCTCCATTGCATTATTAGCGATTAATCACACTTGGACACTCACACAGTGTGACCAATAGTGAGAACTTTGGAAACAGATTGTGCACGTATGTTGAGTGGGAGTGGGCTGTAATTTTAGACCCATTGTCCAATTATGAGTAATATCCACTCAATTATTATCACTGACGGAAACAACCACAAGTGCTATGTAGCCTATATTTAAAAAAGGAGTATGCGTTTTTGTTGCACAATGTATTATCATATCTATGCTGAGTTATATTAGTCTTCATAGACTTTGCAAAATTCTCAATAATCAAAATTGAATTTGTATCAAACACTTGGTCAATTCTAAACGGCACATATTTGTATTTGAGTCAATTATTGTAAAATACATTTTTATTTACTCTTTTTTAATGGTTATGCATTAAAGCCGTGTACTGCGCTGTACTTCATCAACATTTTTGAGGATCTGTACTTTACTTTAGTTGTGTTTTAGTTGAGAACAAATACAGTATAATACTTTCTACTCTCCATTTGTAAAACAACTCTCGTTATTCGTTTACGGAGTGCAGAAAAGTTGGTCGTGTCATGGTTTTTTCTCTGATTTAATATCGTTATCATGTCCACTCTGGAACAGAAGGTGGCGCTGTGCAGATGTATAATTCAATGTCACTGACCATACAATGGTTTGACCCTCATGTGTTTACTACTTTAGTCTGAATGTGTTGTTGTGTATGTGAATGTGTATGTGTTGTTTTTATATTCTTTGGTCATTTATATTTGCACAAGTTAAAAAGGAACAGACTCAGTATATTCATATGTTTCATGTTTTTGAAGCTGCAAATTTATGATTCAAAACAATCATTTAAAATTAGATGTACTTTTTTCTAGGAATGCTTAAAGTGGCACTAGTGAAAAATAAAATCATGATATTTGACATTTTGGCTGTGTGGGAGCATCTTTACTTTCCATCACAGCAGCCTATCACGCTCCAGGATCAATAGTATGGGGTTTCTGGTACAAAAACCTAAACATACTTGATCCTGGAGCGTGATAGAAGCCGATGTGATGGAAAGTGAAGATGCCATACTGCTCCCACAGAGCCACCGAGTCACAAAATGGTCAAATATGCACACATATCAGGATTTTATTTTTCACTTAAAAAGCTACACAGTGCCATGTAAGTACTTTAAAGCAAATACTTCAGTACTCTGTGCAACTTTCACTTTCATTGGAGTAATATTTGACCAGCAGTGATGCAGTAACTTAATTACTATAGTTACTCTAAAATGACCCCCTTTCTGAGTAACGAGTAATGTAACGCATTACTATTTCCAAACCAGTAATGACATCAAAGTTACTTTAATCCAACTCTGTGAGTTACTATTCTGTAATTTTCCTTAGTAAAAATACTGTACATATTTGCTTTATTCTTGCGTCTCGGGGCGTGATGTAACGTCTGTGACACCTCACGTTTTCAGTCTGACAACTGCTGTGGTTCAATTCTCATTAAATTGAGATACAGCAGTGTGTTTTCACATGTTTTAAAACATATCTGAATTTCATCTGGTTCCGATCAATTTTAACCTTGAGATGTTTTGTCACAGTCAAAATTATTTTCTATGCAATTTCCCATTTTTATGTTGCAAACCCCTTGTATTACTGTAAAAATAAGGTTATTATTATTTTTGCCCACTTTTAACCCCTTCCCCCCTGGCCTTTATACTACCCGATGCCTAGAAACAGGACCCCTTTTTATAAATGTTTTCACCAAAAATTGTTTTGATGTGTTATTAGTAAGTCCCTCTGACTGTCTGAAGGGTTGGAATGATTATTTTTTGTTTTTGAGAGTGTGTTTGTGGGGGATAAAAAAACGGCTCCAATATCCTATTGGAATGTTGTAAACAGATATGAATAGGCTAAGATGTTTTCCTACCTTTAGCTCCAAGAGAGGAAGGACTTAGAGGTTAACTCCTCCTTCTGGTTTACTCTTAAGAGACCCACGAACGTGTTCAAGTCTTTATTAAGCTGATGACGATCGTTGGACGAAGATCGAAACGTCATACTTCAATTACAGAGTACAGATGAAGACTGAAGAATCTTTGCCTACTTCATTGACAATGGCAATAAATTCTATTCTGATCTTCTGATTTACTGTAGTTATCTTTTTTTACTGATAATTAGGAGTTTTAGTCATTCACTTTCTAGCTAATCAACAAAACCATGGAGGCAGGGGCTACTCGTATAAATGAAAGGAGAAGGGGTACGCAAGGCCAAACGGCATGTAATCCAAAAGTAATCCAAAAGTGCCAGTACACACAGACTCATTACTTAAGCACAGCTCTGTGTCACTTTTACACCCCACTGTTGCCACATATGAGTGCACAGGATGCACCCTCACATGTGCAGGGCTCGAGTGACAGTTGGTGTGCGTCACGTTGCGTAGATGCTCATTCAGTGCTTCTATGAAAAGTCTTGTGACTGATGTAAGATTGATATGAACCTCCTCTTCGCGGAGCACAGACAAACGGGTGGGCGGGCAGGCTCTGAGCGAGATCGACAGCCAAACAGAAAGGCACCAATTGGGACTGGTTTTTAACACGGCGCTGAGTAAAACGCTGCTGGCAGGTGCTTGTGTTGCAGTCACACCTTTCCCTACAAGCGCCCGATGTAGCTCTAAAAATAGGATTGTTTTGAGCAATCTAACGAAAGCTGTGCAATGAGCAACTGATTATAAGTGGCTTATGTCGCACACGCAACAGCACAGCAATTGCTCAAATGAAAACACTACATACTGCTGATGTGACCGTCATGACCCAATCGGCTCTTTTGAACGGCTCTTTTAAGTGAATGGTTCGAACCGGATCCCAATTGTGAAAAGAGCCGGATCCTTTTCTTTAGGGAATTTTACACGGACTTACCTTGAACAAAATCAAGAATCATCACAATGGCAGCTCTTTGCCACCCAAAATAATTGGCAAAGTAATTGTAAACAAATTTGGTTACTTATGGCCCAATATTTTAGCTATATGCACACTTTTCAAATGGTAATTAGCTCTTAAACACACAAAAAAGTATCTTGGTGAGTTAAAATGACTGGACTTAAGAATATTTTACGTAAATTTAATTTTTTTTTTAATTAAAAAACATTTCAAACAGACACATCAGTTAGTGTCTGAGAACCAAAATAATAAACATTTATAACTTTCACATCATGTACATATTAGATTTGGACATGTTTACACGATCTGTGTAAGTGAAAAATATGACAATTATGTCAAGAAAACAATTAATCGATTACTAAAATTTTAATTTAATAACCAATTGGTTGTCAATTAATTGATTAATTGTTTCAGCTCTACTTTATTTACCTAAAAAAAAAAGATTTATTTAATTATTAAAACGAGAAGCCACTCAGAGCCTATAAGGCAGGACTTGAGTTGACATATATTACAGACATTTTTTGCTGCGAGGCTGACGACAGAGGCAATTTAAAGTAAATCACCAAACTACATGTAGGTTTACTGAAAGATGGAATCCAAAGAGAACATGCTTCTGTATCATAGACCTGGTTATTTAGTCGTGACCCACAATACCGACTGCTGGTGTTTCGCGACCCCCACTGGACACGTTTTCCATTCAAACTAGATAGAAAATATGCCTTCAACATGATCTGGCTATTCACGGGACATTACATCTGGTCGAGACATTTCATTCGTGTGTGACTTATTTGTCTGATATTGATTTGTGTTTGTCCATACCGACCTTTGAGATACCTGTTGTGATATTGGGCGTTACAAAAATAAATTGATTGATTGATTGATTGACACTAAAGGTCTGTTGGGACAGGTGAACTCATATAGACCACATGTGAGGGGTTTACCTGCCATAGTACCACCTTCTTTATTCTAAAGGCTACTGTCATATATATGTATACTGTATATATAAAAAATATATATATATATATATTGTTTTGTCAGTCTCAGTCTCAACAACCCTATCCTCACTCTCTGATTGTCTATTGATCTGGCCTGCGCTGTGTCTCAGCCTCATTAGCCTTGTGAGCTGTAAACAGGAGCAAGACCTCTATTTCAATTCTTTGGCCCCATGCATGGACCTGATATACCACAAATACTCAAATACTTGAATGCATTGCATCAATAAACACAGAGTTATTTTTAATCTCAATTTTGTCAGAATAACATTCATGTGGTATATCAGGTTCATGCATGGGGCCACAGAATTGACATTAATATAACGCAGTGTTCATTAGTGCAATATATTCAAGTATTTGACTATTTGTGGTATATCAGGCTTATGCATGGAGCCACAGAATTCATTAATTGATTAAAAAAAAAAAAAAATAGCTTCTTTCACTAGACGATTTGAGAGAGAAGTCAAAGAGGAGTGCAGATGACAACAAAAGAAATGATCATCTATCATGGACGACTGAGAGCTTAAAGCCATACCACAGTATGTCATACTGCAATTGTACAACATATATACATCATCAAAAGGCACCATCTTTTTGTTTGCATAATCATTCCTGTCCAGCTATGGGCCTTGGAGGAGTACTACAGCCTGGACAGTGACTAGTTAGTCCAAGGGCTGAAACGTAACCATATCCTCATGACTCATACTTCCATTCACTAGTTGCAGTTTTGGCTTAGATTTGCACATATATAACATCCCCACATCCAACCTCAGCTACCCACCTCCAGTCCCCTGATAGTCTGCCTAACAGGATCCTGCTGCTGCCGCCTCTCTCTCACTCTGAGTTCGTCTTCCTATCCCTCGCTTCATCCCTGGACGCTTCCCTCGTCTGTTCGTCTGTGTTACGCTACTATCTGCGTCACTCTCTATAGGACACGCCCGTGGGTTAAAAATAAAAGATGAAAAGGGGGGACAGGCAAATCCGAGGGAGGGGCGAGGAGCACAGGAGCGTCATCTGTTGAATCCAGAGTTGTTTTATGTTTGTGGCTCGTTATGAGTGAACCAGTGGCACATGGGTGAAATAATGATCATGAAGAATTGACTTTTATATGAGACATTGGTGGCTTCCTGATATATATATATGGGCCAAACTCAAAGGCTCCCAAGGTTCATTTCTCACTCCTATTGTCAGGGCTACCAAATGTAGGGACTAGGGAGCGTAATGCCATCACTCCAACTAGCCACAGTGGCATCTAATCCATTTCATTTTTCATTTTAGTCCAGTCAAAGACGCTGATAACAACATAACACTCTCAACTAATCTTTCTCTGCTCCATGCTCTCCACAAAGACTAAATGATCAATGAAAAAACATGGAGCACACTGTTATAGAGCAACCTTGAAGCAAAGAGATGGAGATGGAGAAGGAGGAACAGCTCACGGGATGAGCAAGCACTTTGTTACTGGTCTGGTTCCGGTGAAGTCCACACTGGTTTAGTCCTGGTTTGCACCTGGTGTTCTCTGACATACTGCTTAAGTCCTGCACCTGGAATTATCAATGAACTTGCTCTCCCTACTACATTACAAGAAAGCTGTCTTTGGTTTCTTTTTCATTATGTTTCCTATGGCCTTGGTTCTAAACTGGTAAAAGTGGTTTGCAGAATTATTTTTTATGGGCCACAAGCCTTTCCTGGGGAACATTTTTAAAAATATGAATTTGCTAAAACACACAATAACAGTCCAGAGCCTGTTAGTACGAGTGATTTTGATCATTATTTTTGCTTTATAGGATTATTTAATTGTTGTTCAACTACAAGATACAGTATTTTGCATTATTTATTTAACAAATTTGCTTCTTATTTGGGACGTAGCTTGGCATTATAGAATGATGGAGGGGCCTGACACCATACCATTTGAGAACCACTGTTCTATGGTACTCTATCATGTAAGCATAATTTTTGGAGTTGAAATAACAAACTATCAAATAACCATCCCAATTTTTACACAAATTTTACTTTGAAATCTACTTGCACATCCACAGTGAGCAAAAAAGCGCTGTGCTCTATGTATGGGATAAAAATAGGAAAGGAAAAGAGCATCTTAATTGTCCCTGTAGGGAAATTTGTCCTCTGCATTTAACCCAGGCCACTGGGGCAGGAGCAGTGGGTGACCGCAGTGCAGCGCCCGGGGACCCATCTCCAGATGTGGAGCCAGGCTCATGGCCAGAATCACCTGGCAGGAGGATTAACTAACCTATGAATAAAACAATATTAACAATGTGAAAACCATTATTGAAATGAAGTATCTCTACATTTAATCTTCAAAGTTGAAATAGCTCATACAAGTCTAGTCTTTCATGGCGGTCCAAAGGTCAATCACTTTTATTTTATTGTTGCGACAGTCACATAATGCGAGGGATGCATCCATTCACCACAAATTAAAAATTATATTTCATTTATTACTGGTAAAAAAAAAAGATCCTAGGCTAGCTTGTAGTAATCATTGTCTAGACAAAAAAAGAAGAAAAAAATAATAATTCTAATATTTTTATTTAGCGTGTGAACCTACCAGGTATGAAACTGGTAAAAGCATATCTGTGTACACTACAGCACTCCGGGCTTTTTAAAAGGATGTTTGGTACATCTGCTTTTTATGGACAGTTCGGGTGAAAAGGGTGAAGAGCGGGAGACAACAGTGACAGCAGCCTTATCATATTCTTTTTATTTGTCACACAATGTCATTTAAGCTCTTTGGAGCTATTTATTTGGCATATATTTTGACTTAACATTTCCAAAAACATAATAATGATATCGTAGGCAAAAATACTTCAGTCTTCATCTGTACTCTGTAGTCGAAGTGTAGGACGTTTCGATCTTAGCCCAAAGGTCGTCATCAGCTTAATAACGACTTGAGCACGCTGTGGGTCTAAACCAGAAGAAGGAGTAAACCTCTAAGTCCCTCCTCTCTTGGTGCTAAAGGTAGGAAAACATCTTAGCCTCGCTACCTCTCTATTGTCTCACCCTGGGCTAAATTCTAAGGTTGTTGACAATACAGAGGTAACGAGCCATATTAAGTATGAATAGGAAGATGTTTTCCTACCTTTAGCACCAAGAGAGAAGGGACTTAGAGGTTAACTCCTCCTTCTGGTTTACTCTTAAGAGACCCACAGCGCGCTCACGTCATTATTAAGCTGATGACGATCTTTGGACTAAGATCGAAACGTCCTACACTTCAACTACAGAGTACAGATGAAGACTGAAGAATCTTTGCCTACGATGGACAACTCCTGTACGACTGAGAACCTGCACAGACGGATAATAATGATAACACTTTATTTTAGGGTGGACATATTAACAGCTAACTAAATGCTAATTAAAGTAACTTTACAGACCACTGCAGCTGCACCAACCAGACCAGAAATATCCCATTTGGCAAACTATGAAAAATATTGAATTTTTGTGTTATTTTGGAAATAAATGAAAGGGTTAAAAATGTTAAATAGTTGTAATTATTTTATATGTACGGCAATAAATATCAATCCTTCGTTTTTTTTTGTTTTTTTTTACTGTACAGCTGTTTACAACGGGAATAGAATCAAAATTACATGAAATTATTTTAGATCACTCAAAAATAATTTCACCCGCACGCGAGAGCTTAGAAGGGGGTACCGTATTTTCCGGACTATAAGTCACACTTTTTCTCTTAGTTTGGCCGGTCCTTCTATATTAATAAATATGTTACGTTAACCATATCAGACACCTATTCAGTTTGTTGTTTATACTTCATGTAGCTGTGTGTAGCATTAGCATTCCTAACTATATTCAGCCTGTTGTTTTCTGTTCTATTGTTATTATTATAACTTGCCTTTCAAGATGAAATGTCTGTTCTTGGTCTCGGAATTTGTAAAATAAATTTCCCCCCAAAAATGCGACTTATATATGTTTTTTTCCTCTTCATTATGCATTTTTTGACTGGTGCGACTTATAGTCCAGAAAATACGGTACTTAATTATTTCAGATACAAAATAAGATAAAACTTTTTCATATTATGTTCAAAGAAGAAGCACTTTTAGCTGTAAAGAGTGAGAGAATATTTAGCAGCCTTTTTACTGATAAATAGGAGTTTTAGTCATTCACTTTCTATCATCAAAACCATCAAGGCAGGGGGTACTTTGAGTTGAAACAAAAGGCAAGGGGTACGCAAGACAATAAAGGTTGGGAACCACTGTGTTAGAGAGTCAACACCAATTGAGAGCTAATTGACTATCCCTTTGTTTACATGTAACTCCAGATACTCCAGGTTTTTGTATAAAACTGTATTTGGGGACTTTCTTACCTGATGTTTTTATGCATTTCTCTGTGGATGGCAGTGGGTCTGGTGTCTGACAGTTTGGTGCTTGGTCCATTGTCAAACTGTCACAGACTCAGACAGAAATATTTTCAGGTTCAGTGTAAAGTGCCACTCACTGTCAGACTGTAGAGGCAACAAAGAGGAGCCATTCACTGCACACATGGAGGTAAAGGGAGGTGTCTCAAGGATTATACAAACTTAATCTGTGAGTGGAGCTGAGGAGAATAGTCTCAAGTATAGTCATTATATTTTTGTGATTGTTACATGATTTATGTTTTAAACTCTGTCTCATTGCAGACTAAGAAATAATATTTGAGAGAAAAATATGAACTGCTAAATGTAACCCACGTGACTTTCCCCAATGCGTTCAGCGCGGGCTAATGAAGCCAATTCATGCGAGCATTTGAAGCTCCGCCATGTTGCTTTTTGGAAACAAAAAGCAACATGGCGGCGGTAAGACAAGCACTTGAGGGCCATATTAACAACACTATTACTCCTAATGAGTTAAAGAGGACCCAAAACGTTTACATGTAAGTCAATGGGCAATTCCGGCTTCTGGAAACAAACCCGTATGCTAGTGTCGCAGGGTGAGGTTATTTGTTGAAAGTAAATGGCGTGGCCAATAAAGAGCTTAAAAACACAGAAAACAAAACAGAATGAACGATAAAACACAATTTATTTACAATCAAAACATACTTAAAACCACCCCATCCACACAGTCCCATGGTGCTGCTGGGCTCCCCGCTGCAGGAGAACGGTCCGGGGCGTCTCTCCGGTCTCCTGCAAGGGTCTGGTCGTCTCTCCGGGGTCCGGGGCGTCCGTGTCTCACATCTCACTCTCGCTCTCCCTTCATGGTAAATCTACCGGATGCCCATCCTCGTCGCACCTCTCGCGCTCCTCTGTGCTTCCGCCCTCTCCTCTCTCTTTCCTCCCTCTCTCGCTTGACCCGAACAACGCTTCTTCATCCTTTTATACCCCAATTATGCGTCAGAGTGCAGGTGTGCGTAATGGCACGGGCAGAGGTTCGGTGCCAATAGGTGACGTGGGGCAGGTATCCGCAAGGGGGGGGAGTGCTACATGTATAAAATCATGCAATAAAAACAATATAAAACCATACGATAAAACCACATAAAAACACAAACATGCAACAATAAAAACAAGATAAAAAGTGTCACTTCATCCCCACTTTGCCACTATGACACTAGCATGGCTTCAACCAGAGATAGCCAATTATATCTCCATCATTAATATGCTCTCTATGGTCCCAACCCACCAGTTGAGAACATGTTGATGTTACTGTTCAAATGCACTTCCAATAAAGTGAGTATTGGCAAAACTGTCATTTGTGGAGGTGCTGTCGGCAGCTGCTGAATGTAACTAATGAAGTAACTTGTAATCTAACTTAGTTACTTAAAAAAAAGAATCAGATTACTTTTTCAAGGTAACTGTGGAAACACTGGTTGTAATGCACATTGAGTTGCCCTTGGTTGTGTGATATAAATAAAGCTGCCTTCCCACTCCTTTAGATTGCTTGAAATGTGCAGCTTTTGCGATTTACTAAATAGGACCAGTTAAACAATTGCTATTTCAATGTATGTTGAAATAAAGTTATGTAGTATGCAGTGGTTCCCAACCAGGGGTACAGGGACCCCTGGGGGTACGCGAGAGCTTAGCAGGGGGTACTTGGAATAATTTAAGATTGAAAAATAGGATAAAACTGAATTGTATTTTTGATTAATATTATGCTCAAAGAAAAAGCTATGAATTAGTATTTGGTGTCTTTTAACTGATAAATAGGAGTTTTAGTCATTCACTTTCTAAATAATCAAAAAATCATTGAGGCAGAGGGTACTCTGAGTATGAATGAAAGACCCAAGGGGTATGCGAGACAAAAAAGGTCGGGAACCACTGTAGTAATGTATAAAGAAGAGGCCTTGCTGCTGCACCTTGTTTCTATAATTCCAGTTTTCATCCGAAGATGCGGAGGTCATTAACAGCCTCCATGTTATTTCCTGTTATAACTCACTTCACAAACACCAAAGGACTAAATCCATTCATTCTTTTTCAACAACATTTCAACCACTGGCTACTATGCTCATATTATGAACATAATACACTGCTCTTTTGTCTCAGTTTGAATGAGTTCAGCCCAGATGGCTCTTCACTAGGAGAGCTCAGCTCAGCTCTGTGCATCATGTCTCTGGTGCCACTCTGCCTGAGGCCCTTACAACCCCTGTACAGTACAATGCTATTTATACACAGTTTATACACTGTGGTGTTTGTGTGGCAAAGTTATATAGTGTCTTGTTAAAGGAAAAAACATGTTTTCATAATTAACATTTCCCCTGATGTTGCTCATCTGGAAAATATACAATAGAGTTGCTTTTTATGCAGCGACCCTAATGGTAACATTTACAATACGGCCCGGTAACTTCTAGGTAGCTACAGTGGTACTTCACATGCTTACAGTGGTAAGTCGTAGGTAGTAGCAGTGGTAACTCCCAAATACAGTATGTGCAGGTAAGTCAAAGGTAGTTACAGTTACAGTGATGCCTCTTTGGTGCTTTCAGTAGTAACTTCTGAATAATTACTTGGATACATATACTTTTCTCTGGAAGTTGAATAATTCTGCACAATTAAAATCTCAAAAACGAACATTTTATTGTAAGACGAGAGCTTGCATCAAGGTTCCAGACTAAAGTGTGAGGAAAGGTTTAAATCTCTCTTCAATTAACACAGTTGAATATTTTGACAGCTCTGGCCAACAATTTGTGGCCCTCCAATGAGTATGCACTTCAATAATATTATGTGTCCCTCGATGAAAAACATTTGGACACCCATGAAGAATCTTTGCCTACGATGGACAACTCCTGTACGACTGAGAACTTACACAGACGGATTCATGTAACTACTAAATCTTTTAAGGTACGCTACAGCAACTTCAAAGACTGTTCATTCTGTAGCTGACATATCATTTGCTGACAAAGCTTTTTGGATAAACGTCCTACACTCCAACTACAGAGTACAGATGAAGACTGAAGAATCTTTGCCTAGAACCCATGAATTACCAGTACATATTTGCTAGTTATGACTGTAAGTACATACTGCAATATTTACCACTGTTATTAACTTACCACTGTAAGTAACAGCTGTAGGTACCTAGGATACCACTGGAAGTATGTAGGATGTACTACAGTAGCTACCAAGGAGTTAAAGTCTTACAGAATGGTAAAACTGTTACTCCAAAACAACTGGAAGTATAGTGACGTAGTCAAATTATTGCTTTAGTTTTATGACAAATAACTTCAGCTGCAGCTTCAAAAAACATGAAAACATCGACACCCCCTGCACAACAACACATCCTTCTTCCTCGTCATGAGTCAGTGACATCTGCACATCAGCTCCTGTCTTCTTAAGTGTGCATTGTAAGGCTTTTAAAATGAACAAAACAAAACAAAACAAAAAAAAAACACTTTAGAGCTTTATTACAAATGTAGTGGCGCAGAACGTATTACATTTGTCTTTCAAATGTAGTGGAGCACTAGTAATAAGTTTTCTGGGCAAGTAAACGACAGAAGAAGATAAAAATATTGCAATGGAAAAATATCTTGCCGTTTTGTCATTCAATGGGAAATGCAGGACAAGAGAACATGGAATATGCAGAAAAACCCGGTCCAAAGAGTGAAAGATGATGAAGCCTTCAGCACCAACGTTTTCTACTCCTCCGGTATCATATTAGCATAGGTTTTGTCTTTTTTCCCTTTGTTTTTTTCACACAGTCCCACTCACTATTGCCAATCCACTCCATCTCTAAAGAGGCTGTTAAACCTTACAACAGCGCCGATACAAAACAATATTATTTACCTATCTCTCCCCTCTAAAGCTTTTGTTCTGTGCATGAGCAAGTGGTGCAGTTGACCTCTCGAGCGCCGGGTTCAATGGCTCCTTTGTACAAGTGTAATGAGATGATCGGAGCAGTAATGGCGCACCACGGATCTTCTTCAGAAGGAGATGCAGCGATTGACACCAGACTAAAGTGCTAATAAGGCAGACACATGTACGTACGCAGGTGAAAAGTAATTGTGGCACGGAGATGAGGTAGGCAGGGTGCAAAGACGAAACCTGTGAGAGAGATGTGAGATATCAAGCTGCACTGTATTTTAATGGGCTTCAGGCTGACTACATGGATGGAGCTGAGATCGGATGACGTCTGTTTCTGTGTGTCGTCAAAACGGGGAGCGGACGGTGTTGATTGTGCAAAAGCTTAGTTTGGTTTGGAAGAAATATGCATCAAAGTCAATTGTGAATGAGACTCTATAGCTGGGTTTTGTTTACAGTTATTATACATTGCAACAACTCCGGATTATACAGGAAAGAGAAATATGTTTGAGATTAAGGGGCCAGTTTGCTTCCATATGCTTTTGTCTGGAAACAAATACATAACCTAATCATTACAATAAGGAATGAAATTATTGTACCGTTTCAACATTTCTCCAACTATATGGGCAAGTGTACTTTCAAAGACCATTTTCTCAAAACGCATTTTTCTCACAATGTGGCGGCAGCATCTTCACTGTAGCTCCTACAGACACCGAACTTTCCACTCTTGTACTTAGCCATTTTGTGAATGTTTGATCAGAAAAATTTTTCAATATTTAATTTCTAGCCTGATTTACTATTTAGTTTTGAACCCAATTTTTTTTTTTTTTTTTTACAAATGTCTATAATATAATAATACAGTATATAATACATTATTCAAAAGCTTAACAAGATACCCACAGTTCCTTCTGGACAAACATTTGCAACAAATATATTAACAAAATTAACCCATACATTTAAACCTGGCTCTGTACATTGTTTAGATTTTGTCGCTGAAAATACATTTTTACACATAAAATGCCTTAGTTTTAGATGAAAACATAAAATAACGGAAAACTTGCAAAGCATTTCTTTCTCATTTTTCCCTGGGAAGATTACGCTCAGACACTGGGAGCGCCAAAGTAAGCAATTTAAGCTTTTTGTAGGAAAATACTGTT
>OMNZ01067940.1:0-10503 GCA_900303255.1 Lesueurigobius sanzi | reverse complement strand
TTTCATCAAATTATGCAATGTAAAAATGTACTTTATAAGTAAAAAGTAAAAGTATTTCTTAAGAGATTAATGTGCAGGGTTTTTTTAATGTATAATTTTTTTGAATGAAACCAGGACTTTTCCCTTTCTAAACCGGGACTAAACCAGGTCTAAAGTGGGACTAAACCAGTTCATTGTAGAAAGGTCCCTTTGAAAATAAAATAATTATACTTTTCACCCGATTTTTAAACATGTGCTGCAGTAGCAAGTACAGACTCTAAAATGTAGTGAAGTAAAAAGTATTCATCATAAAATGTACCAGAGTAAAGTAAAAGTACCTATAATTTGTACTTTTTACTTGTCACTATCCACCACTGACTATATGTGACTTAGCCTGGTTTTTATGAAGATGTTTACAGTCATTGTAGAGAAAATGATGATCTGTGTGTGACATAATTGTAATGACATAAAGACTGGTTTGAAGCAATGGTTCTGTAGCAACGTGATTTCTTCTCACCAAATGTGTCTTTATGTTCAGTGTTCAGAACATTACATATGTTCTGAACACTGAACTCTGAAATGACTATATAAACTAAACTACGATGAACTAGCGCTGGAAGCATGCGCAGTGGTCACTTCAGTGCCTCTCGATATTTCAGTGTGTTTCCATTGCCCAGCCTAATAAGCAGACTATTCAGCTGCTTAGGGCCCCAAGGCCACCAGGGGGCCTCATAGAGTTCATACATTTGTACTACAGGTGTTGTGTGCCTCATAAATGACCCCCTCAAAACAACTACTACGGTGCTAAAAGAAATCTAGAAATTAGTAAAATGTTCTTCTATTTAGGAAATTTACCCTTATAAACTAATTTCAGGTTATTTGTCAGTAGGGTACGTTTTTATACTTATATTCATAAATAACAATCTTATTTTAAGTAAATTAATAATGTTTTTATCTGATTTTGAGTGCGATAACTTTTTTTTTTTTACTTACTCCATTGGCAAATTTCATGAAACTAGTTACTCAGATGAAAGGCAAATTGCCTTATTTTAAGAAACCTTTACTCCTTTCTAGATTTATTTTTGCAGTGTAGTCTACTTTTTTGTACAAACATAGTTAGGAGGCAAAAATTCTTCAGTCTTCATCTGTACCCTGTAGTTTAAGTGTAGGACGTTTCGATCTTAGTCCAAAGATCGTCATCAGCTACTAAATACATGAGCACACTGTGGGTCTCTTAAGAGTAAACCAGAAGGAGGAGTTAGCCTCTAAGTCCCTCCTCTCTTGGTGCTAAAAGTAGAACATCTATGTATCCTTAATATGGCTCGTCACCTCTGTATTGTCTCACCCTGGGGCCTGGGCTGACTTTCTGCTGACACTCCCCTATGGCCCTGCTGCTCCCAGTCCATTGCGATTCATAGCTGGATTTTCTTTTTTTTTTAACAAATATGGCCTCTTTGACACCTCTCTCAAAGTATCTACTTTCTTTCGATAAAACCTTAACCTCGCGGTGAACAAAAAACTACAATAACTTTTTTGGTTCACTAACAAATCTGCAGGACACAGATGAAGAGTTCATTTGCAAAAATCAACATTTGCTTGTGATTTTCCTTTCGTGTAGTTTTTATTTTTTATTTTTATGATGACCAGACCTATATTAGTGGATCAGACATATTAAGTTACTTGTTCTTTATCAAATTGATTCAGCTTTAGTTTTACTTGTGACACCTGTAGAGTAAGGTGATCAAAATCTAGAACAATTTGGCAAAGAATTCAAAATGGAGATATCTGTTTTTGCAAATGAAGTCTTCAGATTTTGTATCTACATTACAAATTCGAGCTGAATAAAAAGGAGGAATAAGTGAACTACCTTAGCATCACCACCAGGTGTCACCAGAGCAGTGCTATTCACCAGCACTTTCTTGCGGTGAAAGTGGTGAAAATCCTATTAAAGTGGAGCTCAGACTTCAGAGGAGCATTTGCCCTTCTCCGTACTTTGTGGTCCGTAGCGCTACAGCAGCCTCTTTCTCTCTCTTCGCACAGAAATAACACCCACACGTCTTGTAAATACTGTCAATATAATAATAATGCCACATCAGTCTTTTCAAAAATAAAGCTGCTAAAACAACAATGCTGTTTTAAAAAAATGACCCAAACACTTCGAGAGTTGTTTTCCTTTCAAATCAGGCTAATTCTGCTACTGTTGAAGCAAAACCTGTTTGATAAAGTCTGAAGTCTACAACTTGCAAGTATTTAGCCTAAAGTATTGGGCAGGGGCCTATATAATATACACAGGCAGTGTTGGGGAGTAACTAAATACATGTATTTAAAATACGTATTCAGAATACTCATTTAGAGTAACTGTATTCAGGTACAAATACTCTCTCATTTGAGGGTATTTGGAATACAGTTACTTTTCAAATACCAAAGGAATACAGAGAGAGAGGAAGAAGAGAGAGAAGGAGAGAGAGAGAGAGAGAGAGAGAGAGAGAGAGAGAGAAGGAGAGAGGAGGAAAGAGAGAGAGAGAGAGAGAGGAAGGAAAGGGGGAGGAAGGAGAGAGAGGAAGGAAAAGGGGAGGAATGAGAGAGGAAGAAGAGAGAGGAAGGAGAGAGAGAGAAGGAAAAGGGGAGAGAGAAAGGAGAGAGAGAGGAAGGAGAGAGAGAAGGAGAGAGGAAGGAAAAGGGGAGGAAAGAGAGAGAGGAAGGAAAAGGGGAGGAATGAGAGAGCAAGAAGAGAGAGGAAGGAGAGAGGGAGGAGAGAGAGAGAGAGAGGAAGGAAAGGGGGAAGAAGGAGAGAGAGGAAGGAAAAGGGGAGGAATGAGAGAGGAAGAAGAGAGAGAGGAAGGAGAGAGAGAGAAGGAAAAGGGGAGAGAGGAAGGAGAGAGGGAGGAGGAGAGGAAGGAGAAAGAGAGAAAAAGAAGAGAGAGAGAGAGAGAGAGGACGGAGAGAGAAAGAAAGAAAGAAAGAAGAGACAGACAACAGTTGGTGTAAAAGTGTTAAAGCAAATCCAGGTGAAAGTATCTAAGTATTCAGAATACAGTACACTGATTGGGCAAAGTAACTGAATACGTTACAAGATACATTTTAAGACAAGTATTCAGTATTCTGTAACTGAATACAATTTCAAAGTATTCTCCCCAACACTGTACACAGATGATAATACAACAATTCCATCAGTCATGAGATGAATCTGTGATGCTTTCGGCCTGAACAGTGTTACGCATCAGTCTGTGCAACCTTACGCCTCTAATTTAGGGAAGATTTATTTGGTTTTAACTATTTTTCTTTCTTTTCTCTAGGCTACATTTATGTCTAGTGTTGCCAAATCAACTATAAGGAATTGCCTGCAGTTTCTTTCTCCCTGTAAACCGACGCGTAAACGGGCGCGTAACGGTCTCTCCTCCTGTCGGTGACCTTTTTTTGGGGGTTAGGTTCAAAGCGCCAACAAAAACCTGGACTCACGTGACCAACCCTCCTCATTTAGCGCGACACAACACGACCAGCCCGGACCAGAAGTAACGCGGGGTAAAGAAGGCGGCGGGGGGAAATAATAAGAGTACAGTGGCGGCTCGAGCTGGGAGTGAGTGAATCGGCGCGCGCGTAAAGACCTGAAGACACGAGGAGGAGGAGAGCGAGGAGCGAGGAGCGAGGAGAGAGTTAGGACCACGGACAACAACTGGATACAAGTGCCTCGCGCAGTTACAAGGGATACGGCGCGGGATGAGACTGATCCTTTCACTTTGGTTTCGGTGCGTAACTTTGTCCGATCGCTCCCTGTGAAGGTTTCGCCGTTCCATACAGTTTCCTAAGGAGTACTCATCCAAAGAAAGGAAACTTATAAAGGATTTTAGGAGCCCAAGAGGGGATTGGACAAGCATGAGTGTCCGCGCCAAGTGAAGTGCCATTTGGGAAGCGGTAAGTTTGGTTACTCGTAAGGAAGAAAAAAAAAAGAACGCTTTCGAGTGGGAGGTAATGTCTTGTGTGTTTTGTTTTTAGGTGAATAAGAAGCGATGTTTGCAGAGCGCCATGTGCATCTCCCCGGTGCGTCAGCGAGGATTTAGGCGCCGTCCACACTCCACTCCACAGTGAATTAGTTCCAGAAGAAGTCGCCATAAAACAAACAACAACAAAAAAAGAAAAGAAAAAATGAAATCCGTGCAAACACTTGTGCTGCTCTTCCTCCTCCACCAGGTGAGTCCAGCTGCGCCAGACAGACACGTTGTTTCGGGGGGAAAGAAGGAGACGTGAAGGATGAATTGCGGACTTTGGGCTTCTTTAGGTTTGGGTAAATCTTAGGAAGTAGGATGAGCCACTTTAGCGTTGGTTGTTTAAATGAAATGATGTTTTCATATTGTATTGTATTGAAAAAACAAAAAGAAAAGCAAAACAACATGATACAGGTGTTGCCAAATAAACCAATTTTAGTCAGAGTAACATGGCACCTTAAAAAAATAAATCAGTTCGTCATTTTCAGTATTAAAACTAAAGTTCACTGAATGGTCAGGGATCACAGGCTGCGCACAAATCTGAATAAATATCCCATAAAACATGCACTAGGCATTTGTACAACAATCCTTGCAGTATTAGAGAACTCATCTGTACAGTTTAATCATTACTTGACAATTTGAATGGAGCTTGATGATACATTTATTTCATGATACAATGTGTGTACTGGCCTTCGAATCTCATCGCTATCGCCTTTATTCACACTTGCACTCAGCTCCTTCTCTGGATTTTATGTGCCGGAGTCTTGACCCCTTTGTCGAACTTCAGACTTGCACCAAAAATACATGTACAGCTGTAAAATTAAGAAGCAACGACAAGAA
This sequence comes from Lesueurigobius sanzi, assembly GCA_900303255.1. Classification (NCBI taxonomy): domain Eukaryota; kingdom Metazoa; phylum Chordata; class Actinopteri; order Gobiiformes; family Gobiidae; genus Lesueurigobius; species Lesueurigobius sanzi. The sequence continues at coordinate 5,701 of OMNZ01067940.1, read as the reverse complement.
AGTGTGTCATGGCTTAGTGATAACGAAGTGATGAAATATCCGAGGTTCGTTCGGCGCACACAGCGTCTTGCCGGCTTTAATCTTTCGGTTGCGCCGTGTTCGTTGCAGGATATTACAAAGAAAGCTTCTAGGCTTAAGGCAAATTTTATTTTTTTTAAACTGCCATTTTCTTGGTGGATTTTTATCACACGCTGAGAGTCACTGGCTCCCGCCGCGATCACAACCAAACTGAAAATGCCATGCCATTGAAGAACATCTCTGCCATCCTTCAAAGATGTTTTCCGCCCGTTCGTTTTCGCAGATAGCCTTATAGCCTTGAACTGCACTTTAAAATGTGCGTGTTGTAATCAGCCCGGCACCTTTGGGATCGTCTTTGCCACTAGAGAGAGAGAGAGAGAGAAAGAAAGAGAGGAGAGAGAGAGAGAGAGAGAGAGGGTGCATCTCCTGAGACAAGCCCCCTTCATACGCGCCGCTGCTCCCCTGTCCCAGTGGACCCAGCCCGTCCGATTTGGGACATATTGGTTGTTATCGCGTTGACTACACCACTTGTCTGGGGGTTTGGCCGCGCGGTGATGGATCGGTGCCGAGTTTTAGGACACGGAAGTCATTTTGCGCGTTAAGATACTCGGCCGAGTAGATCTGGTCTCGATAAAGTCTGGGATATCGAAAAGCCTGAAGTTTGGCTGTTGAAAGAAGTTGGATTAAAGGATGGGGAAAGTTGAAATTTGCACTTAAGACGGCCATCATTGTAATCTTTTCTGTTGTTATCGTAGTTACACTGCAAAAAGTCATATCTAAGCATGTTAGGTAATCTGGAAATTAGATACATTTTCTTGAAATAAGTAAATTTGCCCTTGGTTTGAGAAACTCATTTCAAGATACTTGTCCACGGGGCAAGTTTTTTACACTTGAATTAGGAAAAACACCAAAAACAATCTTATTTCAAGTTTTTTTTTGTCTAATTTTCAGTGTGTTGAGACCTTTTTTCGTAATTTTAGTGTAAAAAACTTGCCCCGTGGACAAGCATCTTGAAATTAGTTTCTCAAACCAAGGACAAATGTACTTCAATCAATCAATCAATTTATTTTTGTAACGCCCCAATATCATAACAGAAGTCATCTCAAAGGTCGGTATGGACAAAAACAAATCAATATCAGACTCAAGAATGATCAAAAATAATTCACACACGAATGAAATGTCTCGACCAGATGTAATGTCCCGTGAATAAGTAAATCACTTAGAGTAACAAGCTTAGAGTATCCCCCATCCTTAGACCTTCCTCTGCGGCGAGGAAAAACCCCAAAAAACCAAAAACCACATGGTAAAAAAATTGAGGAAACCTCGGAGAAAACCAATTTAAAGGAAGGATCCATTTCCCTTGGACGGATGGGCTAGTGGTGAATATACTTGTGTTGAGTTACTCATTTCTAGATCACTTACGACTTTTTACAGTGTACATGGCGACTGGCTTTACAAGCCGTTGATAAAGCCTCTCAGATGACACAGCATTTGTAAATAATTTAATATTTTCTAACATGAAATCTTTTGATGCAAGCACAGGTGTGTCTCCTTAGATATGCTTGTGGATCTAAATAATACTACAACAGATGCATATGGTCCTGGAGACAGCAAACACAATGTTGATTTCAAAATATAAATTGTAAACGCTAGTTTGGTCAAGAAATTGCTGCAAAATTGTGCACCCCTGTAATCCCTGCGTCACAGTCATTTGTTGGTTAAGTTGGTTATTACATATTTGCCAAAACATGTGGTGAGGTCACACATCTCGCTCGAGTCAATAGAGAACACTTTTCTCCTCTTCTGTATCTTTCACGCCAACACGAATCCATAAATCAAAGGGGGAAATGCTCCCTCTCTCTCTCTCTCTCTCTCTCCCTCTCTCTCTCTCTCTCTCTCCGAACCCGGGCTCATCTGTGCCATACCCCCGGGGACAAACCAAACGGGTCAAAAACCGTCCTCGGAGAAATCCATTCGCTCGGTGACATCTGCCGCACTTAAACCAGCCGAGCGATGACAAGGGAACAATATAGATAAAGGAAAAACCCACACTCAAACGGCCTATAGCCACCTCCCTATGGCACGCTGAGCCATAGGATCATAGTATAAGAAGACATCAGCACTGTCCACTAACGCGTATGTGTGGGTAGATATGCGCTGCTTTGGCATTGTGTCTATATTATGGGATGTAAGGGCGTGACAGGTTACGCAGACAGAAAGCCCAGAGCCGACCAAACTGGATGAAGCTAAAATACAGTGCTGATCTCCAGGATTTTTTTTCTCCTCCTTTTACAAACTTCGATGCGATTGAAGGGATTACAAGACCGTTCTCGGCTCGTGGGATTGGCCCAAGTTTCCGAATTAGTCACTTTTTTAAATGGTGGCCGTCTTGCACCCAGATATCCAGATTCTTGCGCAGTTACGTGCAAACTTTCAGCAATTGGGATTTGGGGATTTCTCTGACAATTATGCTAAAATTCCTGTATTGGCTTTTCTTTATTTTCCAACACTATTTACACGTATGATTCACATAGAAGGCATTGAACTATGAATGAACAAGTGGGATTATGCAGGAAACAAAAAATAACTCAAAATATGGTTTCAACAGTTCTGTAGAGTGAATCCATGTCTGTGGCTACATCGTGAAGCTCATCGAGAAAAAAGCAAAAGGCGGGCTATTCAGAAGAATCTATTCCAACCTTTTTGTTTTAACACACAATCCCATATGTGTTCATTCATGAATTAATGCCTCCAGTGAGAATCTACAATGTAAATAGTCTTGAAATAAAAGAAAAAAACAATACAATTTGACTGGTGCTGCACATTAATGTGAAATTTCCATGACAATTTACAAATAAAAGTTGTTATTTTACAAGGTTCATACAGGTAGCAGCAAGTCAAATGTAATGCTTTTTAATAATACTACATTTTTAATGCCACAATTTCAATATAAATTTCCGTATTCAATATAAAATTTGATAGAACGGAGAAATTTTCTACAGAAAGTGTATAATTTTTGCCAAAACTCCAATCTAGACCTTATTTATTGTATTTTTGACAAACTTCTGTTGTAAAAGCAGTTGAACAATCATTATTTTCCAAGAACCTTTGATTTAGTGCCAGTTTCAACTCAGTTGAATGCTTTTACATGACATTTAAGTCCTTATTTTTGACAAAATTCATTTAATGACTTTTAATGCTTTTTAATGCCCCGCGGAAACCCTGTTTTAGCCTAAATCCTGATTATAGTTAAACAAATACACTTAAAATGAATCTTATCGAATTTCAATTTCATTTAACAACTTATTTTGTGTGAAAGATGAGTGGTTAGGGATGGCACGGTTCTACATTTTCGAGTCACGAAAAAATATTTTGCGATTTTACGATTATTCACGATTATTGGAATTAAGGAATAAAATAAAATACAGAGGATTTCTCAAAACCTCACACAAAGTACTGTCCAAACTGTCACAAAACTGAAATAAGGCATATATTGTTGTTTTATGTCAAAATTAAATAAAGATATATGGTTTCCGTGCACATGGTTCTTTTGGGACTCTTCCTTTGGCGACGTTATGGAATTGTCGTGCAAAGATGGGTAAAATTGACTCTCTGCACATTGGATTATTGACTTCGAGTCCTAGAATTGCGAAAACCGGTTGATCTTGACATGGCTATGAGCGCTTAACCTCTTGGGGCTCCCCTGCCGTATCGAAGTCCCTCGAACCCCACTTCGAAAACCAACTAAATACTTGCGATCTTTCGTTCGAGTTGACTCATACTGCAGCAAAATTACTCATATTTTTCATCAAACAAACAGGCGAACAGGGGAAAATGTTGAATTGAGTGATACCAATTTGAAACTGTTGTATATTACCGACTACCGAGATGAATATGAGGAAAGATTTGTCGCAGGTTTGGAGTGTGTCGGTGCTTCGAGGTGTGAGAAAGGAATTTTGAGAAAATATTCATTGCAGTTACAATTTGTCACAGAGTTCTACGGAGAAACATGGAATCAGTGCGTCAGTTCCACTCCTTATTGAATACATTACATCATTTATCCGTTTCCAGGTGAAAGACAGCAAACTAAACTTTAATCTTCTCCAAGTTTCACCACCACAAGTAGGGGGAAATGATTTAACAAATAAACACATGGTTTTCTCAGTATTTCTGTGGGTTGTTGTGGTTCTTGTCCAGTGCGTGGTACAACTTTGATTTCGCCACAACGAGATTCTTCAGCGCGCGGCGATATCCAAAGTCAAAGAAGCGCTTCGGCAAGGACGGTCCGTTTATCCTTGTCTTCATAACACGAAAAAAAAACACGAATTCCACAAAAAAATCCCCTCCCTAAGGACCCTTTAACCCCCTTTCGCCTTTCCCATGCTCAATTAGGTTCCACCGAGCGGCTGCCGTAATTTATTTATTGTGTATTTAAAGGCAAATAGTGTTTTTAAAAAGTGTAATAAAATGTACAGTGGCGGGGATTAGGAGCCGCTCTTTAATCTCGCGCTTGTGATAATACGGCATGGGCTGATTGATTAGTTTTTCAGGAAGCTTATGTCAGAAAAACCTAATCCGTCTTTTGGATTGTGCCAGCCTTGTAAGGTTTTCCGCGCCGCCACTTTATCACGGCGGCGTATTACAGAGCTGCTGGGCTGTGATAAGGTCCTCGTCTCTTTTACGCTGAGGCCCCCCTGCGACCCCCCGCCCCCCCCCACACCCCCACACCCCCCACCCCCACACCCCCGCCACCACCCTCCACATCGCCCCCACCTCATCCCCACTTTCCCCACCGGACAATAATAATAAAAAAAAAACTGCATTTACTTGCTTTGGCCCTTTTGGTCGCTGCACATCAGACTCTCCCAGGATTTGCCTTGTAAGAAAGCAAAAAAAAAAAAAAAAAATCTTCAAGTCTTCAAAGCTTTCACAGAAACTGGGAGGAGAAAGAGGAGAAATATGGAGATGAAATGGCAGCAGGGGGAGTTTGTGTAGAAGTGATTATAAGCCGGCGTTAACAGAGGTTTTGTGGATGTGAGGAATGTAAGAAGGTGAAAAGGGAAACTTGTTGAGAGAGAGCGACACACCGCACTGCCACACATTATTACATTTTTATAATTGTTTTGTTATGCTTTAAAAAAACGTAACTAAACATTTCTTGAATCAAGTGTATGTACATTTTTTTGCACTTAAGCCAGAGGGACAATCCTTGTTTATTTTTATCTATTTTGTGTAACTCTATTTCATGACCAAATATATAAATAGGATCCAAAATTTTCAATTTCATTGAAATATTACAAATTTGAATTTTTTGGCCAAAAAGTGCCAAATTGTGCCCTATTTATTACAATGGGATTCTGCCTAGACTATTTTAAATCAAAACCTCAATAACTTTTCAATTATTTATTGTTACAGAGATAAAAAGTCAATAATTAGCTGTAGTTACTATTGTTGATGTTTATTTGCTTCTTTACAATGAAAACCAGCTGCTGACCTGCTGTATATAATGTGTGTGTTTTTTTTAGGCAGAATCCCTATTTTCTGTCTTTCAACCTCAGTTACTCAGGCCCACTATGATTTTCTTGAAAATGTTCACATCTACAGTATCCCCATAGACATTCATATCATATGAGAGCAATATGAACATTTTAGACATTTTACAATCTGTTAAAGCCTTCCAGAG
>OMNZ01067920.1:5785-31052 GCA_900303255.1 Lesueurigobius sanzi | reverse complement strand
TGTTATTGAGTAAAAGATTGGGAAAGCGTCTTAGATGGGTGCAAGTTTGTGATGGGAGTTAGTGATGGGTCGGTCGCGAACGAGTCGGTACAAAGAGCCTCTTTTAAGTGAACGACAAGAGCCGGCTCTCACCCGCGAGCCGTTTTTTTTTTCTTTTTCTAAGCGCAACACTTAATAAAACATGCTACATTATAGGTTAAAGTGAGCATGTCAGCTATTGCTGTTGTGTTACCTTTTAATGTAGGCTTTACTTAAAATAGGTACTTTGTGTGAGTTTCAATCATGAAAATATAACAATAACTTTATATTTGGTCATTTTAATCAATATGAGTAATTATGGTTATGTGTAGATGTTCATTTAACAGGTCACTCAGCAGAATCTCTGCTAAAACCTTTTGCTAATTGAAAATATATAGTATTTAAAAAGAGCCATTTGGGAGCCAAAAGAGCCGGCTCTTTTTGATGAGCCGATCCAAATGATCCGGCTCACCTAAAAGAGCCGAAAATCCCATCACTAATGGGAGTAAATGACTGAATTGCACTAAAGGTTGCGCCTTGGTTGGTGCAAAAGATCAAAAAAAGAAAAGAAAATGTCACTCATAGACTATGGTTACAGTCACATCTTTGCAATAGGTTGTGTTCATGTTATAGAATTCTATTTCAGACCTTAGTTGATATGTGCTGAAAGAGAAGACATTGAACTTTGTGGCAGTTTCTGTTTCATGTGGATTGGCCCATTACAGAGAAATGAACTAAGACTAGAAATCTGCATTGTTACCATATAATTCAACTTAGACTTAGACTTAAGCCAAATTCACACATACTATGCCACTCGGCCTGCACCCTGCCTTTACCCAGGTAGCCTCATTGTATGAATGTGAAGAACCCGCGGGCCCAACCCGGACATATGGACCAATTCATCATTGAGTTGAGGGGCACATCATTGCGAAAGAGAAGGCCTGTTGAGGGTCCAAATGGTTCATTTGCGCTGCAAGACTAATAGAGTTTGAGAAAACCCATTGTTGCCATGTTTGCAACTGCTAGCAAGCGAGTGGAGAAAAGAACTCCGTTAGCTGCTGAGTCACTGCCGGTAAATACATCTAACTCACTAGCACTGCTCTCCGCCATTGAAATGCATTGGACTTTGAGATATCATTTGGTTTGAGAGGATCTTTGTGATGTCAAATTGTGATGATGTCGTTTGACTATATGACAACCTGCCTATAGCGGCAAAAGTGCGATATAAACAGATTTTGGTTTTGTTTTCACCGACACTGGGTCGCGTAGCATTGGAGTCTATGGGGGAATGCCCAGATGTTCAGAAAGGTTAATAGCGCAAAATGTTCCACTTCATCCATGTCTTCGAAAGTTCCGCTCATGGTGCAACTCTTTTTATCATAATTAACAAAATAATAAAATGTGAATAAAAATCTGAATATAGGTACTCTGGCATATACATATCTGGGAATTTTCAATACACAATATACAAAGATGAAGCAGATAAACATGAAGTCAGTGTAAATGAGCAATGCACCGTGAGTTATGACATGAAGTTCAATAGATTTTTTTAGCCAGACTCCATCTCCATCTAAACTATATGCTCTTTAGACTGTTGTGATGTCATGTGAACACAACCTAAACTGTAATTTCAATTTGCTCTCTGTCTGCAAACCTTAATCGATCTATAGGTAACAAAAGCTGCTTCACTTGAAACCTTCCAGGCTGCCCCCTGTCTGTATCGAATTGGACTTCTGTGCACTTGAGTATTTCCTATTATTTTTCACTTCATGCTTAGACATACACAGGCACAAGGGGCCACAGGTTGAATGATACTCGCTTTATTCTGTCTGGCATCTGTGCAGTGGGGACATTGATTTCTTCTCCCTTTCGAGCCATCCCCAAAAGTGATGTGTGGCAATTAAAGCCCGCGCCTGCCGCACCGACCTGACACCGGCGTTTGAGAGATGACAGAGGAGAGCATCCCCCCGGCCGGGCCCAGGCAGAGGCACGGCTTTGGATATTGCATTTTGTGCCGAAACAGGAGAATCATCAAGTGGTCTCGCCTCTAACCCTGTAAACACTTTATCGTTGGATATATCCCCGATTCTATTTGAAAAACTGTGTCTCTTGCAGAAGTGATGTTGCGCGCCAACATCACTTCTGCAATTCTCAGCTCTGTTAAGATTGGCCGGACTCAACGCGCCAAGGCTGTCAGCAGAAAGGCCCGAGATCAACTTGGGTATCACAGTCTTCAAAAAGATAAAAATGGGAGAACATGATTTTGAAATAGCCCTCCAGGTAGTGCTCTTTACTAGAGTCAACTAGGAGGGGCTGCACTATAATACAATTTAGCAACAACACTGAACACTCCAACAAGAAATATCTAAATATCGGATTAAAACATCTGATGTGTAACCATCACTACAATTGTTTTTTTGGTTGAAACAATTAGGTTTGCTGTGAGGAAATTACAGTATACAGGTATAAAAGGGGGTCATAACAACAGCTAATCAGCTACAGTATATGTGGCAAGTGAACACAGCATAAATGTTAGGGTTATGGGTTAGAAAAGAAAAAAGAAAGGAAAAAAAACAAATACTTGAAAATATAGCAAAATAAATTATTCAAAATAGCTTAACTTTTCAGTTCATACAATTTTGGATACATTTTATATCCAAAATACTGTGTTATATGGCTCTTAATTTGTTCATTTATTTTTCATGAAAATAATTTGACTTACGGAACCAAGATCCAACTGTTGAAATCCATTGCGCTCAATAGGTCACCTGGAGATTGTCAAACACACCTGGCTAAAAATGCTGCATGGGCAAAGTCACTATAAGGTAATTTTAGGACAAATGGTATGGGTGTTACTTATTAAAAAGAAAAGATAAACAATGCATCTCTTAAATCAAAAATGATTAAGACGATGAAATAGCACCTTTTATTAGTTTAAAATTGTGCACCTTCTATCATGTTTTGGAGTTGCATTCAGCTGAAGAGTTGGGAGTGGACTGCAAAATGCACGCTCTCTGCTTTTCAAAATGAATGTGCTTTAGTGATAAGGGCCGGATGAAAGAGCAGGAGATACAGCACAAAGCAGCGGCACACCTGCCAGCAGCACTGCCTGTTTCACTGTGGCAGTCGATGCACAGTTTTACCCGTGAGGGGTGCACAAACAGGCTTGATTTCCTTGAGCAGGTCTGTAGTTATTTTTGTGTTCTTAATCACAGGTGATTATAGCCTATTCTCTTGGCTATGCTATACTTTATGGGAAATGGCCAGTTGATTAGGCTGAAACATAGAAATCCATTGCACATTCTCAAAGGTTTCATGATCCCTGCTGTAATTACTTCACATTTACTGGTATTTTCATAACACTTCTGTTTATGTCTACAGTAATATTATCATCAATGGGTTCGAAAGCATAATAATCGTAGTGAGGCTTGAATCATCAACTGGACTGGGTTGACACAAGTTAGAGGGCAAGAAAAAGGCCCTCTAACTTTCTGACCAGAAGAGCTAAGAAGAAGCTTCTGTTGATAGAAGCGAAACGCCATCAACTTAATCAACCCAGTCAACCCAAGCCTCACGACGATGAAGATTTCCTGGATGACTGAGAGCCTTCACAAACATTTCGCCACCATATCATCATCGGGATATCTGTCCAGTATATTTATTCCAATCCCTATGCACAATTGATTCAGGAACCTTGCTTATTGAACCAAATGTATTTTTTTAGTTTGGTTGGGACAGTACATGTTAATGAACATACAAGGGAGTCATGAACATGTAAACACGCCCCTCATGATTGTATCCATGGGCTAAATTTTCCATCCGTTGTCCCACGCTCATACTCTCATTCATTTTGGCCTATTGCACATGTTTTTAGTGGTAGGGGAAACCGGAGCAAACCTACACAGACACGGGGAGAACATGCCAACTCCACACAGAGAGGCCTCGTCCGGCACGGGGATCAAACCTGGGACCTTCTAGCTGTGAAGCACACAAATTAACCACTGCACCACCAGGCCGCCAAACGCTTACCTCCTTTGAGAAAATGCAGGCTGTCACTCCTGTTAAACAAACACACATCCATGTCACCCTGCTGGTTAGAGCTGATTCATGGTATTAACTCAAGAATGGAGAGCAGGGCATGCCAGCCAGCACCATCCAACTCTTTGCCTCCTTTCCTTGGGAACAGCTCAGTGCCATCTGTCAGAATTGGAAAGCCCTTGTGGCTCACGGCAGGTCTCTCCAAGCCTATATACACGCCTGCCTTTCTCCTGTCAGACTGTGCGGTGCAGGAACGCCCATCCATGACCAGCCAGTGGGGTAGAAAAGTGTGTCAGCTTGGCCTAAAGCATCATTGTCACCCATGAAGTAGCTCCGCTGGTGCTATAGTATCGACCCGGGACGTTATCAGATGCAGGGACATACATTGGTCAGAGAAAAGACATTCGCTCTCCAAAGCCATTTAATGCCATGGGACATGTTTGGCTAAGTGCTGTTTCATTAATTGGGTGACGACAGCTCAGTTAATCTTTTATGCTACTCTGTAAACAAACAAGCACGAACCGAGTCCACGACATCACATGACCTGCCTCATTACCAATAAGACTGCCACTACAACAACTAACGTCTCAGATTCTACTATACATTTACTGTATATTCATAATACTGTATGTGTTTATTCCAAACAACCAAAACAACAAGTTTGGGTTGACTACTAGACCACTCACAAAATACAAATATTTTAGTTTGAAAAGGGGCAGGAAGGAGCAAAAGCGTATATGGCCCAATACATGATCTAATAATAATAATAATACATAACCTAAGGCACGAACAATTATTCATTCCGTCAAACTAAATCATATTTACAGTATTTTACATTTACCATAAGCAACAAAACTCGTCATTATTACTAATAAATCCCTTTTGTCCTCATTATAACCTTGTACAAGCACCTATCTTTGAATTGTGTAACATTTACACATTCTTTTAACCTTTCATTCAGTCCATTACATTATTTCACACCACAGACTGTTATAGTTATACTCTTATAAAAATGTTGTCAAATGTATATTCTCATACTCCCAGTGTGAGAGTGAAGATATTATTGCACGGACGTTGAAGTGCTCCTAAGGTGTTATTACAACATAGTGCCACTTTTTATCCGCTTAGAAAATTGACAGGTTTAAAGGAATAGGCCACTATTTTCCATATTGGGATATGTTCTTACCTGAGCGTAGACACGTTAATGCGTACCTGCTTGGTCGTTGCTCATGCCCTCAGTTCCGTAATAGACTGACGATGTTGTTAGCATTAGCCTCTGCTACCGTATTCCTTTGGGGAAAAACTGGGATGAAGTTAGGAGCCACCAGGCTCTTCCACGTTTTCCCTATTTAAATATGTTTCTGTGAGTAGTTACACGATCCAAGTATAGTTACACAAAGTTAAACCTGGCGATTTTCTAAGCTGATAATCATTAGCAGAGGCTAATGCTAACAACATCTTCAGTCTATTACGGAGCTGAGGGCACGCGCAAAGGCCGGGTACGCATCAACTCGTCTAAGCTCGGGTAAGAAGATATCTCAGTATGGAAAAATGGTGGCCTATTCCTTTAATTTTGTGTAACTATACTTGGATCGTGTAACTACTCATGGCTCCATAGGAATACGCTAGCAGAGGCTATAACATTCGACTTCAGTCTATTTGCGTTACTGAGGGCACGCGCAAAGACCAGGTACGCATCAACTCGTCTAAGCTCAGGTAAGAAGATATCTCAGTCTGGAAAAACGGTGGCCTGTTCCTTTAACACACCCTTTAAACTTTCTTATATGGGCATGGCAAGAGCGGCCAGAAGTACCAGAAGTAATATTTACGCAAGGACATGTGAATAACTTTTTGTAAGTAACTATACCTTTTGGAGAAATTTGATCACACAGTACTTTTTACTTCTACATTTGTAATATTATATTAAGTAACAAATCAGACTTTTACAATTAGTATTCAAGTAGAATTTTAAGTACTTTTTTGTTTCCGTTAGTATATAATATATTAATATTATGCTACTTTTTTGCTTGTTTTTGTTACTCTTACTGTAAATATACTGTTTTTTGGATAATGTACCCTCTGAGCATGATGCCTGAGAGCAGCTCTCACCTGTGAAAGATTCAGGCTGTACAGTATGCTCTATACCACCACTGATCACTGTCATTCTCTCAGAAAATATCTATTTTGAATCTGTAGAACTATGTCATACTCAACATGTGAAATATTTAGAATCTTTGGATTTTTTTTTTTTTTTCCTGTAGATTTTTTGTGCTTAAGAGATCTCCTGACTTACGATTTGCTCTTTCAGAAACACATTTTATGAATTCCAAAAATGTTCTGACGCCTCAAGAACAAATTTTGTATGTTTGTTTCATGAATGAGGTCCACTGTTTGTTTATCATTGTGAATATTGTGTCCAGGTGTGCTGGAGGGGACTTGAGGACTTGAGCCCAGGAGGAGGAATAAATACAGGTTGAAGTTCTCCACAGTCCTGCCAAAAACCTCAGTACAAACTCCAGCGTTGCTTGGTCCACTGTTTGGCTCTGACACAACAACAAACTAAGACAAAAAAGAAAAGAGACCCTACCTCCTCCTCCATGAACTCTCCCCCAGACTGCCCTTTGCACACCGCATTTCAGAATATATTGCCCTATTTTAACCAGACATTTAAGTTTGAATCTTTGAAGTCTTTGCACTGGCTCTGTGTACTCTGGTTGGTCAGACAGTACTAAGGGCATTACCCGTTGCTCTCACAAATTGCCCAACACAGCGCAGTCGCAAGCCTCTATAAATTAAAATGGGGCATCCAATTACTGCACACTACTTAGGGACAGATGATTTGTTGTGGCAATCCCAAAAGTCTAAAAGAAAACAATACAATCCTGTGGCTCTTAAGGCTTTATTTGATTATTTATTGCTATCCTCATTTGAACTTCCAAATAGCTTCTAAAAGGAAACTTAATTTCTCTCAAAAAAGCAAAGGCTTGATCATGAAATTTTAAAAAAAGGATGCCTTGCAGAACTGAGGCTGTGGCACGGTGCATATTGTGTTTGAGATGCCACTGATGAGGTCGGCGTGTCATTTCCTTTAACACAAAGCGGACACATCCCGATGTACCAGTCCGCAGTCCCCACATCTTATCTCAGCCGGCCCCTACTACGCCTAATAATCTTTGTTCTGAGTGCTCATAAATCAAGTCTATGTCAGCATAACAGATAAGGAGATTAGAACAATGTATGATTAAAAATGGGCTCAGTTCATTGGGAGTGTTTTCAATTAAATAAACCCGTCAAGGCTGAGGAGTGCAGGACAAGCTTGAGTCGTTTTGGGCGGAAACAGACAGAGGACCGTAATGGAGTGCAGTTAAAACAGTGCAAGTGTCACCGAGGCTCAGGGTCACGCAGCAGCTGTGGCAGTGACCTCACTGTAACGACCACACACTGGAGAAGGCAAGGGGAAGGAATATAGGAAAAAACAGTATAGTGCTTAAAAATAGTAGCCTGGTCAACCACACCCACTTCTTGATGCCAGGCTGTACATGTCGTCCACATTTTAGTGATAATATTGGTGGGCTACATTTCAAAGACGGAGTGTTTCATTATTGCTTTGTATCAACTGATGTTTGGATGAGAGACAAAACATATTCAAGAGAAAGTCAAATCAATGTACATTGTTTTGATGATGACTGATCCCTGCACAAAGAGAGAGAGAGAGTTTTCATACCTTCGATATCTCACTATTTCCCCCCCACACAAAGCATGAATCACAGTGTTTATGGACCATCCACTTCACAATCACTGGCTGTACGTGCGTCAGGCAGGAACAATAGACAACACTTATGGGTGTTGGTCTTGTCCAGGTCGTCTCAGTTGTGCTTGTGGTCCAATCATTACTTGAGCTGAAACAAAACAGTTATTGTTTAGCCCAATGTACTTTAAGTGGTGGTTGCTGTTATACTGTATGTAACCCACTGCAATAATGACAAGCCGCTTTACCGCCATAACAGTTCCAAAAAATATAATCACCACGTTAAAACGAATATAGCTGTCAACAGGAAAGATGATCAGTATGACTCAAGGTAGAAATGACAGAAACAGAAGGGTGTGACAATTTTGCAGAAAAAAACACTAAGCATTAACTGCCATCTAGTGGATATTGTGTGTAGTGCCAAAATGCACACGGAATTACAGTAACAATGGACATGTAACCTCTAAATAAAGAAAAGATATTCAGGTCCCATTTGTCCCAATGAAAATGCCATCACATCCTAAAGGATATTTAAAAATAAAATGTATGTATTATATGTATCCCCTAATACAAACTACAATTTATTTTTACTGAGCTATGCTGGTTTGGGTGGTAGCTACTCATATGCAATCTCGGACTTTATTAAAGCAACAAAAATATTTTTTATTGTGTGTGTAATTTTGTGTGTTTTAAATTGTTTTTCTTTCTGTGGAGTACTTGGGTCTTCTTTGTGCTGTTGTGCTATCAACTTTTTTCGAGTTTAGACATGAATTAATCTAATTATTGATCTAATGTAGGGTTACCGGATTTACAAATTGAAATCTTTAAAGTATTTTTCCCATGCTGACTGATAAAGGTCCTGTATTTGATGATTTTCCTAGTCGTGGAATAAAATAGTTGTATCCTCCTTCAGTAAATTGTAAAAGTACATATTTGTGAAAGCTTTTTTTCACTCAAGAACTAGCAGCCAAGTTTTGTTTTTGTTTTTGTTAGTATTACTACAAAATGTACAAAATAAAAAAATAAAATAAAAAACCTTTAACATCTAGTGCAGGGGTGCCCAAAGTTTTTCAATAAAGGGCCAAAATAGGCTATGAAGGGCCAAAATTGTGAACGGAGGGCCAAACGCAATACTGTTTTACATGTAGAAAGACCAAATACAGACCTAAACAGATCTATGAATATATCCTTTCATTACTGTGCTATTAAGTAGGACATGCTGTTGTAATGTACTTTTAACTACTGACAGTCTATTCAGTCACAAATTAATCAAATTAGATACTTCTTACAAATATATAAGCACCTCGAGAGCGCCAAATTAAAGACCTTGGAGGGCCGAATTTGGCCCGCGGGCCCCACTTTGGGCATCCCTGGTCTAGTGTTAATGGCATGCATGTACATGGTCAAAGACATTGATTTTCAAGCAAAATGTGTTGCTTTGGGGTCAAAATTGGGACACCTGGGACAGATCTGGTGTGAAACTGGGACAAAACCATGATTTTGGAGAAAGTCATGGGGACATGGGACAAAGGCCTTAAAACTGGGACACCTAAATGTAGGTATTTAGCCCCAAGAGCATGCAGCGTTTTATGAAGTTCCACGCGGTGGCAGCAGGTGGCGCTGATGAGCCACAGAAACACAGTGGAGCAGCAGAGACAAACCAGAGCACGTTCAGCTGCACAGGCAACATTTAGCGTTAGCTTTCAGCCAGTGTCCAGGCTCACAATGTCTGGAAAGAGTTTTCGCGTAAGCGACGGGGACTGGATTTGTCCCGATAAAAAGTGAGTACCTCAGAGTGTAGACATTTGACCCTCACTCTCATATAAAGACTGGGCTGAAAAGGACCAACAAACATGGGCTGCTAACAACTAGCATGTTACTGTGTTAGCTCTTAGCATGAAAGGCCCTGCTGTGTGTTGATTTCATGCATTTCACGATCACAATAGTGCAAGCCAATTCATTTTGTATGCCTTACCGCCGTAAAAATCAAAAATATATTCTAGGCATGTAAGCTAACCATTTTGGCATACTGCCCTAATGTTTACTAGATTAGATGGGGCAACCCAAGAAGTGGCTAAAGCTAGACTGCTAGCTCAAGGGGTTACTTTTGGCATGATGTTGACTGTGGAGCAGGATCTAAATGGAAAGTGAGCGGATCATGTTGCAGTATAGCCAAATGTTTCTGGTCGATAAACCAGATGCTAGTAGAGTAGGGTTTTACAGCAAGGCCAGGGCGTTGCTTGGTGTACACAGCATTGCTGCATAAATAAACATTACTTTACAACTCAAGTGTACTCTACACAGGTGTGGAAATGTGAACTTCGCCAGGAGAACTAGCTGCAACAGATGTGGTAGAGGTAAGATAATGTGGTGCCTTTGATGTTCTTTTGACAAGATTTATTTAAAATGTATATATTTCCTTTGGCAGAGAAAACCACAGAAGCCAAGATGATGAAAGCAGGAGGAACAGAAATTGGGAAAACTCTGGCTGAAAAGAGCAGAGGTCTTTTTAGTGCAAACGACTGGCAGTGTAAAACGTAAGTGACATGTCCATCATTGTTCATGAGAAATATATCGAAAGTTAAATGGTATTTGTTATACTTGACTCTCGATAAAGATGTGGCAACGTAAACTGGGCCAGAAGATCAGAGTGCAACATGTGTAATACACCCAAATATGCCAAGCTTGAAGAAAGAACAGGTTACTAACAACTTTCTACTAATTGTACAATCTGTTTTTGACATACGTTTCGCCTCTGATTTGGATAACTTTTTCATTTTCAGGTTATGGTGGGGGCTTCAATGAGAGAGAGAATGTGGAGTATATTGACCGAGAGGAGTCTGATGGGGAATACGATGAGGTCAGTGTTGACACAATTTGAAAACCTGTTTGAGGTTGTATTTCATTCTTACACATGAGTATTTCTTGTTGCAGTTTGGTAGGAAAAAGAAAAAATTCCGTGGTAAAAGCAGTAGCACATCTTCCTCTAAAGAAAGTGAAAAGAAAGAAACAAAGAAGAATGTAGAGGAGGAGGAGGAAGAAGAGGAAGAAGATGATGATGATGGTGATCTCTCAAAGTACAAGTTGGATGTGAGTATTTTTGTCTCGAAATCAGGTTGATCATTGCATCAGGATATAGCCTTTATTCAAATCTCGCAGTATTACAGTGGTCCTCCCACATTTTGCTATTATTATTATTATTATTATGTGTTGGCACTGTCACTACGTTGTTCTGTCACATCCCTTGTTCAAAGTCATTATCCATTATAATCAAAACTTTTCTTTCCAGGATGACGATGATGATGAAGACGGAGACCTCTCAAAGTATGATTTGGATGCCAGTGATGAAGATGAGGAGAAGAAGAAGAAGAAGGAGGAGGAGGCGGAAGAGGAGGAGAAGGAGGAGGAGGAGGCAGAGGAGGAGAAGAAGAAGAAGAAGAAGGGCAGTCGTTCTGGCTCGTCCCGCTCTCGCTCTTCCTCTCACTCCTCCAGCTCTGCCTCACGGTCCAGGTCCAGGTAAACGGGTACAGGTCAAAGGGTAACAACGGGCAAAATGTCAGTATCAGTTCTATATTCTATTCATGCATTGCAGTTATTGTCCTGTAATTATGTTGTTGTTTTCCTCCATCTTAACCTTCCTTGTATGAATAGTAAACAATTTTATCATAATAAATCATCCTTTTTATGTATAATAACAGCACTGCAGTCAGAGGGGGGGAAACCTGCAAAAAATATGTGCTCATTTAAATCCAGTACTCCAGCGTGTGAGAATCTCGTGACTTTATTGAATTTATATAACTAAACTTTTATTTCATGTTGCTTCCACCTCTGACTGCAGCACTCTTCCTTTTTTGTTTGTTTTGTTGATTACTTTGAAAGAGGTTTACATGAGCAGCCAATAGTCTAGTGCAGTGGTTTCGCTAGGTATAACTTCTCAGCCATATTGAAGGACAGGGTTGTAAAACAATCTGTCGTGAGCTATTTTTATCCTTCATTAATGAATCCCTCATTGTATAGCTAGTGTTATGTGTGTAAGAAAACACAGATTACAGGATAAATGGATGCAAATGTAAATATAATTTGTGAGCAGAATCATGGAACATGAATTTGGAAACTACATTATGATAAAATGTGTGTCAAAGATGACGATGGCTTGATTTTCAATCTTTCAAGTTAAAGACAGCCTCCAAAATATTCTGTCAATTCAGTTAATGTAGCCTCTGGTCTAGTGGTTAAGGCTGCTGCAAATACTGCACATAGTATTGCTGTGTTCTGTCCTCAACGTTGTGGGGTCAAAGTCAAACTCTGGCCTGGGCCAAACTATACCCAGGATTGATTCATTAATCTGGGCAGGGTTAACTTTGCCTCCCCAAACCTCCTGTGAAAATGTGCTTAATGTCTCTTCCCTTTCTTAATCTCTTTCCCCCTGTCCTGTCCAATAAAGCCTATGGTCCAAAATGTGTGTGAAATTTCAATAGCTGTTACTGTGTATTGTTACAATCCTGCTACTTCTCTATGTTGACACTGTACTGAGATGACTGGAAAGGACTTGTTTTGTGTTTCAGGTCCCGCTCTAGAAGCTCGTCCAGCTCCAGGTCTGGCTCTCACTCCAGGTCCCGTTCCAGGTGAATGAGGTGACATGCACTCTCCCTTCAGAGAGTGGATGTGTGGGGCAGATGCCCAGCTCAGTCCTTTGGCCTAGTTTTAAGGTTATACTACAGTAGTAGGACACGAGGCTGTGTCACTATTATGACACCATTATTTTTGAAATGAATTAGTTGGGTGATGCATTCAGATTTATTTAATAAATAGACAAGACCTTGGGGCTTAATCAAACAGCTCTCACCAAATTAGTAGCACTTATCCAAAGTATTGGTTCAAGTCTCTTATCCAAACACCCTTTTAGCGTATTTGGAAGGATCTGTAGAGCAGTTTGATGAACCCATGCAGATACAGTTTATTGTGACTTACTGACTTTTGTACTTGGTTTATCCTTTCACAAAATCCAGCTCCAGGTCTGGAAAGGGCTCGTCTCGGAAGGCCTCCCGCTCGCCCTCCTCATCCCCAGAGAGAACACAGAAACGCAGTCGCTCCCGGTCCTCTTCAGGAGAGAGGAAACGCAGGCGCTCTAGATCCCATTCGTCCGAAAGGTTTGGGTTTATGTGGAATACCACAGTGGCACAGAGCGTTCTTAGACATCTGCTGCCTTTTGGATTTTGGAATTATTTATTTTAATAATATATATGGGGCATTTGACGCTATCTCTTTTTAATTGTGATATTAATTACATAACTATATTTATTGTTTTATATCTAGAGACAAATTTGAGCTTGCTGACCTTGTGCTCCTTCCCATGTGTTTTCAGGAGGCGTGGGCAGTCCTCTGGGTCATCCCATTCTGGCTCCAGTTTAAAAAACAAATAACTTAAAACAATCATTGAACACAAGAAAAAGAACCCCAATTCCAGCGCATGTTGTGTTGCAAGAAAATCAAATGCATTCATTCAGTAATACTGTTGATCTTCCTTCTATCAAAGTAATATACACCATTCTTGTCCATATGCAGTTCAACCCGGTCTTTCTGCAGTTGTCTAACCGTACATGTCCAGAACTGTCCTTTTTTTGAATATTAATTGTACAGTGAGTCCTGTACAAGAAAGTCAATTTTTCAGTGTAATGGTGTCGATGTAAATTGTCTTACATTTTAAAGATTGAAGAGGAAAGGCTCATGAGATTTTTTTTTTTTTTCTGCAATGTTTTATTGAAAGAAAAATTGAGAATTACTTGTTGCAATGTAGTATTGGCCTATGTCTACTTTTATCATTTTTCCTTCATCTTTTGCCTTTTTTTTAAGGTAAGTATTCTTAACATTTCTCCTGAATTAATGTAGAGTAGGTGCTTTCAAATTTGCCCTTTGGATTTGTTTATCAGCATTGGCATTTTCCACTAATTTAGTCACTTAGGAAAAACATGTTTTCTAGATATCGCATCCACAATTTAAATGAATAGAAACTTTCTCAAATCAGTCGGATTCAACAGTGTTCTATTTGGGAAACATCTCTAATGTACACATGTAAATAAAACAGTTGAAAATGCTTTGTCTTATTCTTCTTGACTGATGCGCAAGTTGGTGTATATTTCTGTAGTAGCTATATTGATCAACAGGGGGCGCCTACTCCAAATGTTTAAATCTCATAGATAAAACTGACTACCCTGCTCTGTGTGGACTGTGTTGAATCGTCGACTGGATTGAGTTGAGGACTTCAGCTTCTGTCAACGGAAGCTTCATGTGGTCAGAGTTGATTGTATATTTCTATTGCAGTCTTCTCCAACTTACGTACCAGCGAGAGAGTTATAATACTGCTCAGCAATAGTGTTAAATGTATTGGTTGCAGTCCTTTTTAATAATCACATGAGTTGATGTATGTTGAACAGTTTCAACACAAACCCTTCAGGGAGTTTCACACCCCAATTATCCCTTTATTGTTAGCTATTCTTTTTAATATACCTATTCATATCGATCGTCAGTCAGGTGAGCTTGATGGATGTAGAAATGACTACAGTCAAGTGCAGAGAGGGTGAATGGCATGAGCTGGGAGGTCTTGAAGTCCCGCCTATCGCGCGTAAAGACGGAGATGCGCTTTTACGCAGCGCATTCAGTTCGCGGAGGTTGGTGCATCGGTGTTTTTTTTTTTTTTTACCACCAGCACATGGCTTATCATCTGCAGGCTTGTTTCGTTGCACAAGGATGACCGTGTATACCTGTGACTCCGTGGAAGACTTTCAGGTCACTCATGGAGACATGCTGGACTCCAACATGTCCAAGACACTGCACGGGAGCAATGTCACCAAGAACTCCAGCTGTAGATCTGTTTCAGTCGGATTCCCAATTACTATGATGGTGACAGGGATGGTGGGCAACTCTTTAGCACTTATCCTAGTTTATATCTCTTACAGAAAGAAAGAAAACCAAAGAAAACGATCGTTTCTGCTTTGCATAGGTTCATTGGCGCTTACAGACCTCTTTGGACAGCTTTTAACCAGCCCAATAGTCATATCAGTTTATAGAGCCGACTTGAAATGGGACCGAATCGACTCTTCGGGCTATTTGTGCCCTTTCTTCGGTGTTTGCATGACAACTTTCGGGCTGTACGCACTGTTTATGGCCAGTGCAATGGCAATTGAAAGAGCTACTGCCATAACAAACCCGCACTGGTACTCTAACCACATGAAAACCAGCCTGACCAAACAAGCTCTAATTGTCATATGGTGTCTTGTGTTGCTTTTTGCGCTTTTGCCCATCGTCGGAGTCGGACAATACACGCGCCAGTGGCCAGGCACTTGGTGTTTTATCAGCACGGGAGACCGAGATCCAGGCAACATGTTTTTTACCATCACTTTTGCGGCACTTGGGATATTCTCGCTGCTTGTGACACTTTCCTGTAATGTGGTGACCATACGAGGCTTGATCATTCGCTGCAAAACAAAGTCTGGCACTTCACATTCCTCAAAACAGTGGGAAAGACTTACTACAGAGACAGTCATTCAGTTGTTGGGGATCATGTGCGTCTTGTTGATATGCTGGTCCCCTTTGCTGGTAAGATTTCTTTCGATATTTACCTGGCATGTATTGTGAGATGTTCTTGCACGCACGTTTAAAACCTTGAATTTGTATTTGTATGTCTTTTTTATTTGTATTATTTTACTAGATGATCTAGGATACCGCTAACCTATTTTATAACATCCTCTCAAGTTCTGAGACAATGCCCTCTTTGAAACACTGCTGTCATTTTCAATTACAGGCCAATCCACTTAGTTGGGTCCTGTTGGAGGGTCTGCTGGTGATGCTGTGAGGTCATGCATTGTCAGTTACATATTTATTAGTCCCTCTGTGGATATTAATAGAAACACTGGACATGACTGTGGACCTGTGTCCATGCAGCATGCGGGAAATTACAGTAACACAGGTCTACTGTGGGCACTGGAGATTTATTCAAAATGTTTGGAAACACTTACGGCCTGGTAACCCCTAAGTAATTACAGTATAGTAATTCATAAATACTATGGTACATGTTAGTTACCCTGGTGGTCATTCATGGTTAGTTAGACAGTAGTACCTGGTAAGTACTTACACCTGTTAATTACTTCTTGTGAATTACCCAGTAATTCTCTTAACTAACTGTAAATTACTGAGTAACTGTAAACATTGTGGCGTAATAGCAGGAATGTAATGGCCTGATTGTTGGCAATACATGTATGAATTGATTCTCCTACTGTGTTATCAAATCCAATTCACTTCATTTATCCGATAGGATGAATACAATGATTTAGATCATTCTTGATGCCTGATATTGATTTGTTTTTGTCCATACCGACCTCTGAGACCACTCCTGTTGTGATATTGGGCGTTACAAATATAAATTGATTGATTGATTGATTCAGTTGTGAAAAAAGCACCAGAGCGGGCACAACAAAACCAATGCATATTAAAAAAGAGATGCAGTTGTTATTAAATTATTTGTTTGATTTGCATATTCATACACAATCATAACCATATACTTATTAAAACTACCTTCCTTTTATACTTAAGATGTAGAGAAGGTGAGTGCTTCAGTGGGTAGAAGGTATTATGCCCATGTCAGGTGCTCTTCAGGATCGGAGCCAGGAGTCCATAAATTGAAAATAGAAGTTAATCTTCTTTATTCAATTCACGTTCCTTTAATGTTTATAAATGATGTATATAATTTGTTATAATTACCACTGTGAGTGGCAATAACTTGCTAGCCAGTATCAATTAATTACCACTAAGTATCTAGTAATTACCACTTTAAGTACATAATTACCATTTTCAGTACCTAATAATTATCAGTATATATTACAGTAGTTCCTCAAAATGTCCCACTGTAACTAAAGGTGGCCACACACTAGAGGATTTTTAATATTATGAGACTAAAGATCTGTGCAAAGACAACACACACTTAAGGACAGACATGAGGACACACACACACACATGAGGAGTCCCACCACAGATCAGGCCATGAGAGAAAGTTTTTATTGAGCCACGCCTCCTCAGACTAAAAATCTGGCTAAAATCCTCTAGTGTGTGTCCACCTTAACAAAGAGGTATCATTATAATCTAACAATTATCTATAGTTATTTGGGACTTGCCATTGTATTTGTATAGTAATTAAATCTGTAAATGGCTAGGTACATACAACAGTAGAACCTATGATGTACCAGTTTATGTACCTATAAGTACCACCAAAAGTATTACTACTGTATGTACTTCCCATGTACAACTGTAATTAAGCATGAATTACCAGAGTAGTTAACTAAGATGTTACCGGGCCTTAATCTAACTCGGCTACAGTATGTAAATGTACCAGGTTCACAGCAAACTACCTGATGTGTCCCAGTGTGAAGTGGTTTAGGCTTAGCTTTATACATGTACTGTATAAAGCTACATGTTTGTATGCTTGGAGGTATTTCTCCCAGCTCTCCAAGGCTCTTTGGAGACTGAAATCTGATTGATTTTAAAATCTCATAGAACTATATTTTGACTACAATCAAATATTTATTTATTTTTTATTTGTTGTTTATTTGGTTGGGACAGTGCATGTTAATGAACACACATGAGAACCATGCATGTAAACACACCACTCCGGATTGTAGCCTTGGGCTAATTTCCATCCGTTGTCTCACACTCGTACACACAAACTCACTCTCATTCATCCTGATCCATCCACATCTCATCTTAACAAAAGCTAATATAGAATAACAAATTTCAACTCCTGATATAGATCTATTGTTATCGTATACACAAACAACTGCAATACAATTATAAGCCTATGCCTCCCTCCAAAAAAACAAATTAACCTCTTAAACCCTATACGACCCAAATTGGGCACTAAAATCTCTCTCCTTCCTCTCTCCTTCCCCTTTCTCTGTCTCTTTCCTTCCTCTCTCTCTCATTCCCCCCTCTCTCTCCTTCCTTTCACCCTCTTTCCTTCTTCTCAATCTCTCCTTCCCCTCTCTCTGTCTCTTTTCTTCCCCATGAGGACCCAAATTGGGCCTGTTGGGGTTTAAGAGGTTAACAAACGAAACAATTCAAGGTGTGGTCAATTGTCCTGCATATAGAGAAGACTGCTGGTTGAAAAGCATGTTAGTCAGAATAGCATAAATATTGTATTATTATTTACACAAGTTTTAATATTATTCTGACAGTTTCCTGTATGCTTTGCAGGTGTTAATGCTAAGGATGATCTCCACACAAACCTCCTCCCATGAGTGCAACTCCACCAGTGGAAAAACCAACGCGATCTCCGGCCGGGACAACCAATTAGACTGCAACTTCTTTCTGACCGCCATCCGCCTGGCCTCGCTGAACCAAATCCTCGACCCATGGGTCTACCTGCTCCTCAGAGAGATCCTTCTGAGGAAGTTCTGCATCATGGCCAACGCT
The DNA here is from genome assembly GCA_900303255.1 of Lesueurigobius sanzi. Taxonomy (NCBI): domain Eukaryota; kingdom Metazoa; phylum Chordata; class Actinopteri; order Gobiiformes; family Gobiidae; genus Lesueurigobius; species Lesueurigobius sanzi. Next base: position 12,787 of record OMNZ01067920.1, on the reverse strand, counting down.
GTGTCCAACTGCTCCTTGGAGCAACGACAGGACACACAGACAGCACTTACCGCACTAAACAAACAGAACCAGGACAACGAGAGCCTTCATAAGCCACAGACAAATGGTTGAAACTGGATATAGGACACGCAGATGTTATGTGGCACCCAGGAAGAACACTGTGTCCCTTATTGGAGTAACATGGAGTCTGTTTGGAGGTAGCCATGAGTGTGCTTTAAAGCTAACCAGCATGGCGCATGGCCACTTACTGCTTATGGCTTTTCTGCTGTTATAGCAATCATCACAGCCATACTCAGATCAGGCATAACATTATGACCACATGCTTTGTATTGCTGGTGATGCTATGTGTTATGACTACCTACTTATACACAGCAATGAGGAACCAGCATTAACTTCATAAGCAATTTGAACTCAAGTAACTTTCTTGCCACGCACCGATGAGCCTTCACCTTGTACATCACCTGTCTATTTCATCAATGTTCTTTCTTTGGATCTTCAACCTTTGAACACTGCAGATCGTATGGGAAAGTCTTGGAGATGTTCTGACACAGCCATTTAGCCACTTTAAGTTGGCTCTCGTCAAATCTACTCACATCCTTTCACTGTTTCTAAAACATGGATTTTGAAGACAGATTGTTGTTGCCCACTAACAGTGCCATACTTCAAAGAAAGTCTGTTGTCAGTTTGACCAAGGGCCCCGTTAGGACTGATCAGTGCGCACTCAAGCAAGGCCTATTTATGTAAATGTGTGAAATATAAAACTTGTACAATTGTAAATAACTGACGAGAATGTTTAAAGAGAATGTGCAATTTACATAAGAAGATGCAAAAACTATTTATTTGTATAAAGTAAATCTATTTATTGTTTTAACATTTGGACACTTCTTTTAAAAGATTAATAGCATTATTTTCTTCCAAAAAACTTCTACCTGTTCTAAAGTATGAGCGGTTTATCTCTGCTTGCCCTGTTGCTACATATCACCCAACGCTCTCGGTGCAAACAAAAGTTCTTTTAATGGATGAATGCCTGGGAGCACCACAGGCCAAATCAATAGTGAATTATATAAAAATACATGGTATGGACGCTTGCGAATAACATTTACGGTTAAGATTACTGTGATATTTATGGCAGAAAACAATCATGTGTAACAGTATTGTAGAAGCCTGGCATATCTGTGTTTTCTAAAAGCTTCAGAGCTAAGTCCAGGAGGCACATGATGTGGATGCGGAGAGAAACGACATCAGCAAATTATACCCATAAGAACATGATAACTGTGGTCACTGTTTGGTGTAAGACTGATGCAAAGCAGTATTTAGGCTGTAGGCCTGTGTGAATGTGCATTTTGAGTTATGGTGGAAAAATATGGACGCTTTTTTGTCTCATCACATTGTGGATTTTAAAGGGTTTTTTTTTTGTCTCCAAACTTCAGTCACTACATTTTCAGTTCAGTGTCATGAAAATTTCACCTTTTAAATATTCACTTTTCAATCCATCAAATACAACAGACTAAATTCAAAGTGTTCGCCCTTAAAATATTCAATGTAAAAAAAAATATCAAGCTCTTACATTCAGCAGAAGAAATTCAGAATGTGAAACTCGCAGTGAAAAATTCATTGTAAACTTCTTGGACATCAAGACCTGAGCAATCGATCCAGAACAAGTCAAAACCGACCTCTGGATCAACAGGTAACAGCACAGCGACCAATCAAAATGTTCAGATTTGAAAGCCTGAACTCCACCTTCCTCATTCTGAGTAAAACCATCTCCACTATCATGCTAATGAGCCTGGACTGCTGGGCGGAGCAGGGCCATAGGGAAGTGTCAACAGCCTTAGAACTTAGCCCAAGGTGAGACAATACAGAGGTACCAAGCCATATTAAGTATGAACAGGCTAAGATGTTTTCCTACCTTTAGTACCAAGAGAGGAGGGGCTTAGAGGTTTAACTCCTCCTGGTTTACTCTTAAGAGACCCACGAGCGTGCTCAAGCTGATGACGATCTTTGGACTAAGATCGAAACGTCCTACACTTCAACTACAGGGTACAGATGAAGACTGAAGAATCTTTGCCTATGATGGACAACTCCTGTACAACTGAGAACCTACACAGACTGACCTGAAAATGTAGTGACTGAAGTTTGGAGACAAAAAAAACGTGTTTTTTCGGTGTTAAAAATTCAAAGCGTCAAATTCAAAGACATGACACAAAAAATCTTCCATAGAAAAATCTGTTACAGCAGAACTATCAGTTGTATGTAGTTGTCTTTCACTCTGGCTTTTTCATATCATGCTCCACCTAAAGAAAAAAACAACTTAATACATGAGCCAAGATGATAAAGAATTACATTTTGTTCTCCATCCACAGTGTTATCGCTCTAGAATCTCCGAAACCTATGATCACAAGCTGTAAATTAGGCATCAGTGAAAAATGTGAAGTGCTTACAACAATTGGTATTAGACTTTACAGTTTTTAACTTCAGAATGTAATCTTGGATGTTTTCACGAAGAGCCTTGACACTACCTCTGCTGCGATTAAAAGCTTTGTTTTTTCACTCGAATCTCCTATAGATCCTTAACATTTTAATTTTTTCCTGCGCACATCTGCTTTTGTCAATGTTCCCATGGTGACCGGAGCATACATCGCTGTCGCTGGCAGTGCACTGCCCAGAACCTTGTCCAGGCTTGCCTTCAATACTTGAGCGATAACGATGCTATGGGAAATCATTATTGGTAAAAGCCAATGTGGGGGTGTTCCTACAGTATGTACAAACAAAACTGCCATGAAAAGGCACATGAAGAATGTTACTACAATTTATATGAGGAAAGGAGTACTGCAGACTTTATGTCACGTAGAATACAATATGTAAATCTAATGATAGCCCAATGATAACCTAATGAGAGTTTTGTTTCTTCAGGGCTAGTCGATGTAAAGCCCAATCCCCAGCTCATCTTCCAATTAAGAAATGTATTTGTATGCTGTTATTTATTATTATTATGTTATGTTAAGATTGCTTCTTCACTCCAATCCAAAAGCTGATGTTGTTTTGGATGTATTGTTGAACCAGAAGTGATGGGTATATGTGTGGTGTACTGGGTATCTACTGTATGTGGGATTTCCTTAGTAGCAGTAATGAACCGACTCAAATCAAAGCAGATTATGTGACTTGGCATAAGGTTCTCCTACTTCACCTCGCGCCTCAGTTAATATACTCACTTAAAGACCAGCATCTGGCATTTAATCCATGTCATTAAAAGCTGTGATTAGATTCATTTGTTAGTAGCCGCAGGACGCGAGCCGTTCACTATGAATCTATAAGCATGCTAATTAGGGCCGGTACAGAAAATGTTTGTGTAATGGATGCTACCTTAAAGATGATTAGTAACATGGATTTCCACTGTGCTCGCTCTGCTTCACTGCGGAAAACTGTTAACAAGAAGCCGAGCGTTCGACAGCAAAATGAAGCTTATAAATTGTGCCATATTGTTAAAATGTAGTCGTCCAGGAGTCAGGCATAATGAAAGTAAAGCCACCGGGGAAACCTGTCAGAAGCAGTGGGCGGCCGCAGAGCAGCGCACACTGCCCTCCAGACCTTTGGTTCATGGTCGAAGTATCTAGCTTGAGGAACACAAAGACCCCAAGGCACTCCTCCCACAACATTCTCCATTTACATTTTCTAAAAAGCCTTTATTTTACTGGGCTAATGCATATTTAAATCTTTAAAAACATGTTGCTGGTTTATTCCACACGTATCGGCTCCAACAAAGCCTTTTTCAAGAAGTAAAGGACCAGTGACTACGTCTCAGAACATCCAGTGACCCGAGGGAGTGGCTGCACAATTCCCAATTTCTGGATTAGCTTGGTTAATGGAGGGCTCTGCACACCTAAGGAGGCGACAGGTGAAGATAATACTTAACTTGAAATAAAGGAAAGCTCCCGCACACTGTCTCACTCTTTTTCAGCGTTTATTGCAACGTTTCGGTCACACAGACCTTCGTCAGGCTTGTCTGTCAGACGAGTTCTTGTTCCAGAAGCATAGCAGAGGAGGGGTCTAAAATTATTATTACAGAGGGAAACTTGGTATATCTATACTCTGAAGGCTACTGTATGTGGATTAAATTAGGAAATTGACTTTAGTCCGTTTGTGTAGCAGTGTTTATTATTCTTATTTATCTGTTTTCTGTTTTTCTCTCTTGGGTGATGTCACCTAATTGTGAGGGTGTGTCCTCACTCAATTCCCAATTCCTGAATTAGCTTGTTTGCCAGCGGATGGTGGGACAAATTTTTGTTACAGCTGCCCAGTTTTGCATTAAAGCGCTGCTAATATTGTCAACGGTAGAAAAGGGAAAGGAATATACCTCACTAAATTACCTCACCATCAAAGCTCTAATGTGAGCTCAGGTTTTGTGCTGTATATTACTTTTCTTTGCTGCCGTTGACATTATAATGTTATTAGTGAGGACACACCCTCACGATTAGGTGACATCACCCAAGAGAGAAAAACTGAAAACAGATAATAAATAAATAATAAACACTGCTACAGAAACGGACTAAAGTCAATTTCCTCATTTAATCAGTGTAAACAGTAACCTTCAGATAGACCAAGTGTCCCTCTGTAATAATCATTTTAGATGATCCCCTCCTCTGCTATGCTTCTGGATGTGTTCCAAACCCTCCACCCTATCTAGCTTGAGGATTTGGATTTATGGGGGGGAAATGGTGTGGCATTTGAGCCCCGGACTTTCTTAACTTACTCTGCTACATATTGAAATACAGTAGGTCATCAATGGGTGCTTATATTATATTCTCTTCTTCAACGCCTCAATAGTGCAAAAAACAACAGCAAGCCCTTCCAGAAAATCAGGTGTAGTGGGCAAAAATCCTCAATAGTGCATTTATCACTTTAGTTTTGGTTATTACACTGTGCACATTTGTATTTTGTACATTTAGTAGAAGAAGTGCTACAAAACAAGTTTACAGGTCAGCGTCACAGTGCACATACTGTACAGTAGAGCAGGATGATTTCTTTAGATTATAGATTAGATGTTCTGCTAGATGCCCTTCCTGTCACAAATCCTTGAGGCTGGAATGAAGAAAGTTTAGTCTCTGGCAAATGACAGTTCTGAATTTCAACTATTTAATACTTCTGAATGTGAAACTATAGACGTGGAAACCTGAGACACGAGATCTCAGATGAGGGCAATCATTTCAACATGTTTGTTCTTTTTGACACGGGGCGAACACCGTGCGTTCCATGAATGTTTGCCGCTGCCACTGTAGATTGATATGTTTGTTTCGAATGGCCTTATGTAATACGTTCCTGGGAATGGAGATTACAAAGCTACTGTGTGTTGCCCGCCGCTCGGTTTGTTCAAAAGAAATGCACTTTTGATTCATTTTCTGGATTGACTTTTGTGCTTCTGTGAGTCGCCGGATTGAAATGAAGAAAAAAATACAAGGAAATACTTGTGTTGTCTGAATGATGCATGTTTTCTTGTGAAGATCTAATAACTTGAGAAAGCATTTTTAAAATGATGTAAAAATTGAATTTGAAACATGTGCAATAATTGCAAATGTATTTATTGTACAAACACATGATGGGACACTAAAATAAAAGTGGCTTTTTATGTCTTTGCCTAAGTGTTTGTTCTGTTGCTGGGAACAGAACCAACATTGTATTTGTTTCTGGTGAAGTTTGTCTCATTGTTAATTTGACTTCTTTGTGGTTCAATAAAAAAGTGGTGCTGTCACTCCTTGTCGTCCACAAACAAAAGGCTGTGATTTGAGTGTCCTGAATGAAATAAATATTAAAAAGTCAGAGGTCTGTACTCTGTTTCCATACTCCAGTGAGAAACATATAGGATTATGTATAGTTTTGACTCCCTCTCGCCAAGCTACAAGTCAGATTACACAGATGTAGCTACACAAGGCTGATGTTTGATTAGACCAACTTATTATCTATGTTGTTATTGCCAAAAACCTGCTAACGACAATTCACAGAGAATATTTACTCATATATTTGCTATACATATATAGGAGACATTATACTGTAGTACTGAGTTTCAGTGTTCAAAGAGTTAATGAGTGCTGAGGTAGTGATGGAGCGGAGCTGGGTTCATATGAAGCCTGGACTATGATTGGCTGTGGCAGAGGCGTGGCTGTTTAGGAAGGAACAGGAGCAGGTCCAAGACGTGGCCGCTGGTAGTACAGGCCACCCCCGGAATCTGATTGGCCACCTCACTGAGGTACATTGTTATTAATTAATTAGTACATTTTTGCAATATCATCAAACCATAACAAATATGAGGAAATAGGTCCATGCCGTAAGTGTAACAGAATCCTGAAATGTAAGCGCCACATTCTGCTTAAAGTCTTTGAACGGCCCTGATGGCAGTCTTGCATGAAGTGCCACCCGTATGAAAACAGCCTCTGTGCTGGGGAAGTGTCGGAGAGGAGTATCCTGATTCTGCGGCGATGATAGGCTGTGGCAGAGGTGAGGCTGGAGATGATGATGGTGATTGGTGACGCTGTGGATTGGTCTCCCAGGCAGAGTCTATACAGTCGGTCTTAGGGCGGAGAAACCTTACCATCTGCAGTGGCAATGGCTTGAAGTCGTCAAAAACAACATAAAATCTACATACATTTTTTTGTGTGAAGAAAAAATGAGGGTGGAGCGTAGTGGATATACAGTACAGTTGTGCTCTTGTAACGCCTTTAAAGTAGGTTTTGATCACCAGGGTACAAGGAAGCCACGACAAAGTAAAAGTTCATAAAGGTTTATTTGTACAAAAGTTAAAATTGAATTAAAATTTAAAGGGAGCTGGATGAAGTTTTAGGGGAAAGGCGGAGCAGGGCTTGAGAGTCCAAAAGGGCAAGGCGTTAAGGTGGGCTTTCCCGGGGTCCAGGCATAAGGCCTGGCCGACTTTCTCTGGGCGTCCGTAACGGTTGGCCGTGCTGGTGTGGTGCCTAGTCCCCAGCAGGCCCCAGTTTCGGGTCAGAGAGGCTA
>OMNZ01067918.1:13096-26021 GCA_900303255.1 Lesueurigobius sanzi | reverse complement strand
CAAACAAAAATAGTACATAATTGTGCTGTTTACACATTTTGATGTTCGTTCCTGTTGGGCCATAAATTCTCCTCCAATTCACAAGCTGCTCATGAGATGCCCCTGAGGAGATGGATCAGTAACTGGTGCTGGTTGTTTGTGTTGAACACATCCCTCGTTGTCAAACAAATGGGATCCACCTGATACTGTATATTGTATCATGATACTGTATATTGTATCATGATGCTGTATATTGCATCATGATACTGTATATTGTATCATGATACTGTATATTGTATCATGATACTGTATATTGTATCATGATACTGTATATTGTATCATGATACTGTATATTGCATCATGATACTGTATATTGTATCATGATACTGTATATTGTATCATGATGCTGTATATTGTATCATGAATCCAGACATTGTTACATATGTTGGACTTGATAACAGGTGGATCCATTCTGCTTGCCACAGTTCAATTCAATGAAGAAATAAGTACGTATTTTGAGGGTGTAACAAATCAACTGAGAACCTGGATAATGCACCTGCACAACATAAACAACTGAAAGTGGAACCAAACAGCACAAAATTGCACCAAACCATTAGAAGGAAGTAATCTTCAAATGGTTTTGTGTAAAAAGCAACAAGATTTTAATATTTTCATTTGTCAAATTGACCAAAGGATTTGAAGATTGTACGGGTAGTTTTGAAAATATAATTTCTAATCAGAGAAATGTGCCAAAGTGACAAGGAAAAACTGTAATCTCGACCAAGGAAACTGCACGGTCCACAGCACCAGTCACACAGCGAGGCTGCCATGTTAATTAGAAATCTGAAGTTATTAATGATAAGTGGAGTAGCCTGAATGCGTTGGTTACCTGACAGCACAAGGAGGAGCGGACAGATAAACACAGCTCAATCAGACAGCAGAGCACTGCTCAAGGCCAGACGGGGACAAGGACAAAAGAGGGACCCTGAACTTCCTGGAAGATTGCGTGACAGAGGGCAGGGTGTGTGTAGCTTTGTGAGGCATCATCACCAAGTGTTAACCAAAGGTAACATGCGCTACCACACGTTAACCTTGGTTTGATCTTGATTTTTCATTTAACAAAGCGCTTGCAATTTTTGTTTTTCGAAAATGGTTTATTAAAAGATTGCAGCATAATTCTTCTACTATTATGCAGCCCTAACATGGAGACTGGAGATTGTGTATGTGGCAGACTCCTGACTTACACTGACACGCTCTTGTCATTTAGCAGCTGCTGCCTATAGCCTGTGGAAGAAACAAGACCTTTGATCTATTTTTAGTGAAGGCTGCAGTGCAAAAAAATATGAAGGCATCTTCTCTGAGGACCAACACTGTTGTAATCTTCAACTCTCTTCAAATCATGTTTTAGAGAGTTACTTCAGTACCCTAGTACATACTTCAGTAAACAAAAACTGGTTCAATCACTCCTGAAAATTGTATTAAAATTGGGGATTTAGCAATCTTCCCCTTTTTTCTTGAATGACAACTGTATTAGAAAGGCCTGGGTACCAAAGTTCATTTGTTGTTAATTTCTGATCAGTTCATTTCAGATCAGTTTATTTATTATTTATTAATCATGGAATCAATGTGGCATTACTCTCACACCTAAATACACTCTATCCACAGGGGGCAGCAGAGGGAGGAAGTTCAGCATCCTGATGTTGGATGAAGCTGGATCAAAACTCTGGTGGTAGGATTGAAAAGGCATTGAGATGGCATGGTGTCTCCCTCTGAGATAACTCAGCCGCAGGAAAGTTGGTTGAACTTGTTTGAAATGCCCTGCCACAGGTCCTGCCCAACTGGTATATTCAAAAACCCAGTGTGGCCCTTGTATCAAAATGTTTTCCCATACCTGGACTAGGGCATACCACCATTATATCATGAAGGATGGGCCACAACCTGAATGTAGTATATGGGAAATGAGAAGAAACCATTGATCACATGTAGCAGGACGCCCACAGTTGGCAAAGACTGAATATATCCATCGTCCATTGGAAGATTTGCAGAGAATATGGAATAGTAACACCTGAAAAATGGTATGAACACCCGCCCCCATCCAATCCATTCTTACAGAGTCCACCGATCTGCTCTGTTGTCCAGCTTGATATTCAGAGAGGGTCTGTTGGCCATGGTGATGGACTGCATGTGTGGATTACAGCTGGCTCGAATGTCTCCACTATTTACCTGATTGAAATGAACATTTTAGGACTAGACACTTATGAACCTCAGAGGTAATATAGGTTAGAGGTATATTGGTTAAAAAACATTACATTGAGGTTAGATAATGGCTTATTAAACAAAAATATTGCCTGATGATTGGTCTGAGTCTGTGTTTATCAGAAACCTGCTCGGCTGACCCTCCCTCCTCTTTTCTCATTACTGCAGATCAGATGTACCTTTGATCAGCAGAAATGTGTCATATCTGACAGAAAGTGCCAGGATGTTGTCCAACACAGATAACTTAAAAACGTATTTTGAGTAAAGCTTTATTGTCACCTTTATTATCATTTTAATAATACGCTAAACTTTGTAATAGGAAAATGAATCCTTTGCTCTGATGAGGAGGCGTCTGTCTGTGGTGTTTATGGGACACTCAAGTGCGATTACAGACTTTTAAACAAATATTTCCTATATTTTTCACAAATATTTCAAACAGACGCGAGACCCATCAATCAATCAATCAATCAAAGTTTATTTATAAAGCGCTTTTCATACAGAGATGCAACCCAAAGTGCTTTACAGATTAAAAACACATCAATTTACACACCCAACTCCCACCCCATTCACCTCAGCGTTCAAACACCCATCCAAACACACACACACACACACACACACACACACACACACACACACACACACACACACACACACACCATTAGTGTAAATAAAATATTGTGCGTAATATAAGTAGTATAAGTATGTAAGTCAATAAGTCAGGCTGAATCCAGATGAACCAGGTAAGGAAGCACCATCAGACCTTGGCATGCCTCTTGTGAGATGCTGCGTGATTTGAGGCGGCCTCTCTGTTCTCGCGGCCGTGATCTTTCCGACTTGATTCCAGCCCCTCTCTCCGCCCACTGCTGCCTCCGCCTGGTCTCAGCTGGAATCCAGGCGAGGCGCTCTTCATCTTAAACACACCTATTGCTGAAGCTTCGGTGGCTGTTTTTGGAAGGATATGCTTTGTAAGAGAGCAGGAAGTAAGGAAACCATTTCTTTGTTACTGAGACCAGCAGGAGGAGTGCGGGGTACACAGCAGGAGCAGTGTATAAGCTGCCTCATAGTCACCGGGGAAAATTCAACAATTCAACCATTACTCAAAGATGGTTGAGTGGCTCAAAACACAACTCCAACTCTGATGGCTTCAATGTCTCTACAAAAGACAATACTTCAATGCACACAAACCTTGTTGTACAAAATGTACTTCAAAGCACAGTGGTATGTTTTCCGCTGTACCATGCCTGAGCCTCAGAGACTTTTATTTAAGTTGTGGCAGACAAGACATTCTCTTCTTGTGGTCTAATCCTTCCAGCTGCGCAGCACAAGTCATTATACAGTGCCTCGCTTGAATGCAGCTCTCCAGTGAAAGAATAACAAGTGCTGAATAGTCTCCTCCAATGCGCAATAAAAGTGTCCCTAAACGACCCGGGGGCCCATCAAACGTGGCACTAATATTTTTCATTTCCTTGAGGCACCCTCAACCTGCAATTTGCTTCTCTTGACAGCTGAGCCATCTTTAAAATGGCAATGACTAGACTGGAAGGGTAAGAAAGACGTTTGATTTTGCAGCTGTTCTGAATAGCACTTGTAGGTCATTGAGCAAAATGCTATGATCACAACGTCACAATTGTCTTCCGCCACATAACTCTAAGCTGTCAGAGGTCAGCGCTATCCATCAGATCAATAGTCTGCACTAGTAGCCAGTGTGGAAGTCATCTAAAACATCCACGTTTTTCTATTAAATACTACTTTGAAGATATAACACTGTTTTTATGTGAATGTATTTCTAAAAGTGCTATATGAAGATTTAAAAGTGCTTTTTTTCTAACTTTTACAACTACTACAACTACATGCTACCCCTTAGACTTGATATTTTACGTGGTATAACTTAAAATAACATATGTGGCTAAATAATATGCCTATATGTTTTATCATAAAATACTGAATGCTTTAGGTCAGCAACAGCACTTCCTCCAGAGGGGAATGTCAAAACAAAGGTTACAAAATATGCAACCAGACAGAAAAGATTAGAACAAGGTTTGGCAATCAGAGTGTAGAAGTGTAGGATGACAGAAACATGCACAAATGAAACAAAACACCACTCCAGGTTGTTTTTAATGAGAATTTCAAATTATAACGCAAAAGGTTTGGACACCTCTGATCTAGAACCCCTTTTAAGACATCGAGAAAAAAACAGTCCCCATTTTCAACTTGAAGAGAACCAAACAAACTTCACAAACCATTTAAACTCTTACAGTGGCATGACAAGAAATGATTATAAGTACTCCTGCTTTTGGAAATAAAGTATTGACTGGATAAAATGGCGGAGATCCTCACCAAATTTCTAGGACTCTAATTGTACATACAGTCTCTCAGTGGTTTTGGTAGCACAGCCTCCAGTGTAAACATTATAGCTTTGCAAATATGGCTGCCACTATTGCTTGTTTTCTTTTCTGTTTGTTGTAATTTTTCGATCTGTTCTGTTGATCCAAATGTATGTCATTGTGCTTACATGTTGAATAAAAAAAAAATGTAAATAGCCCTTGGAACTCTGGGAGACCGAGGCATGCTGGCTAATTGGGAGAGTCGGGACGTTCCTCGATGGGCCTCATCACTTTTGGGCCGCCAGAGGAAATTTAATTTGATAACGCACTCTCCGTTGTGCTGTTATGGTCCTATAGGCTGTAATTGGGCTGCAGCAGGAGCCTGCAGGGGCTGTTTAATACACAAATAACGTCACTTTCATGTAAATCTATGAAATAATGACAGACAGAAATAACTTTTGCATCATGCGTTTGAGATACCACGTACAAAAGTGTACAACGAAGGGCCTACATTTAATTAGTAGTTGTTCTGCTGACTGTGGAAATGCATCAGGTCCAGATCATGTGTGTGGCCCACTTTAAACAAAGAAAGACACATCACAGGGAATCAAACCCGCTGCCTCAAACTTATAAGGTAAGAGCCGTAGCCCTTGAGCCAAAGCTCCGATATGGGCCGGTCAAGGTGAAAAAACTCCCAGGCCGAAATAATGTCCCAGCACGCCCCTGCTGAGAGATGGAGATGTGAACTGCTGTACCACAGGCAGTAAAGGCCAATGACCAACAGCAGACACTCGCTCCTCATGTCGCTTGCTGCTGCTAGGCTGATTTGTATGTGAATATAGCGGCGAGGTGCGCTCATGTGGTGCCGGATAGCGCATGAGAAGCAGACGGAGAGGAGAGAAGTGCCAATTCATACCTCGAGCATTTCAAAGTACAACTTTTACACTTCAATGAGAGTTTTGATCATTACTGCAAGGGCTAGTCCTCCGGGTTCTGGACCAGGTGCATGGGCAGGTCCGGGTTCTGGACCAGGTGCATGGGCAGGTCCGGGTTCTGGACCAGGTGCATGGACAGGTCCGGGTTCTGGTTCTGGCTGATGTTGTCCATGTCCACGTCTTCTCCTTTGAACATGACTTCTTGCTCCTCTGTTTTCAGTTTAGGCCTGTTGTGTCTGTGACAGCTGTGTTGGAGCCGTGTCCAAATTCTGCCTCCTGGTGTTCACTTATCGGTTTTTAAAGTCATAACACGAACACCACCCGCCGCCATTTTGTACATACTGTAACTATGTAATTGAAATGCATCAGAATGGACTCCCAAAGCAACTGCTCAGTTATCCGATCTGAGAGAGGCAACATTACTACAACTACAAGATATTTTACTGTTTTAAGTTTCTTCTATATCAGACAATAAGGTAAGCGATGTGTTGTTCAATTACCTTATTAACAACACATCGCTTACCTTATTGTCTGATATAGAAGAAACTTAAAACAGTAAAGTAACAAAAAAGACAAGATGAACGCCATTCAGAAAACTACAAGATATGCCGCACAAAATACAGCCACGGCTTAAACCCATATTTGCAAGTATTTTGCCTAAAATGCTCACAAATCGTGCGCAACCGTGATTATATTACAGATCTAGCACAAAGCAATTTAAAACGTGAGAGAAACGGGACAAAAAGGGCTCAGGAAGTCAGCACAACAAAAGTAGCCCTTTGGGGAAGGTGCTCTTTTGTGCCTGGGGAACCGAAACCCAAGAGAAGAACCAAGGCACTCCTCCCACGCCACAAATCTCTATCTACATTTTCTAAAAAGCCTCTATTGTACTGGCCCAATGCACATCCAAAATATTTTAAAACATGTTGCTGGTTTCTTCCACGTGTATTGGCTCCAACAAGCCTTTTTCAAGAAGTGAGGATCGGTGACTACGTCTCCTCTTTTATAGAAGAGTGATTAGGAACTCAGGACATCGGCTGTGATTAGCCACTCAATTGAGTGAGGATCGTAGGCAAAAATTCTTCAGTCTTCATCTGTACTCTGTAGTTGAAGTGTAGGACGTTTTGATCTTAGTCCAAAGATCGTCATCAGCTTAATAAAGACTCGAGCACGCTGTGGGTCTCTTAAGGGTAAATTGAGTGAGGCGGACACACCATCATGATTGAGTGACATCACCCAAAATATTATTTGTCATGCGCCAACAGGGAGCTTTTGTCATAGTTATTCACAATGGATAGAAACCAAATGCTTTACTGCAGGCAAGGGTATTGATAATGCAAAAATAATATGACTTAAGTAGAAGTAAATGTAAGTAGACCCAAATAAACATCTGTGGTGCCCTAAAAACTGATGAACACAAATAATCTCAGTTGTTACAGTTGTTCATTATCCATGCATTGAATTAAAGAGCAGCCACAATGGCCCTGAGGCCCGCTGATGGTAACATGGCAGCCAATCTATGCCGACGACTTCTCCAACCGCAACCATTCATTCACTCGCAGGCAATTTGGGTGAAGTGTTTTGCCCAAGGATACAAAAACAGCATGTCAGAGCCAAATAGAACCATTGATTCCAGTAAATCTGTTTGAAGGCAGTTTCAGTGCTTTCCACCCAGTATTCCCATCGACATTCCCAAAAACGAGCATCGCCAAATGTGGGAAACTAGAAAATGGAAAGCAATATTTAAAAAACATTGACGACAATTTAATATATAATTTTATTCATTTAGTATGTATTTGCAAGCCTTTTCCCCCAATTAATTTAATCTATTTATTTCCTTTGTGCGACAGCTGGAGAACTCTGTCGACCTCCTCAGAAAATTGTACAATTATCCACTGCAATCTCACACCTTTTCAGCCTCTGTGTCACGGTGCTTTCCTGTAAGTTGTTTGTAAAATTGGAGCCCAAAGTGCACTAAGAGGTGAGTTAAGGCTTATTTTACACTTTCAGCAATTTCTTGTTGTGAAGTCGAGGTACAGTAAGTAGCAGCACATGGAAATCAGCGAGCCTGCTCCACAGCCAGAATGTTCCAGGTTCCATTACTTTCTCTTTGAAGTTCACATGTTCTCTCTATGCCTGTGTAGGTTTCCTCTTGGTGTCCGGTTTCCCGTAGCACCAAAAATATATACGCTCCTGTTTACATAAAGGTAAAAATGGAACGCACTGTAAATGGAGAATATAGTATAGTCAGTATCACAAAAAGGCATCATTACCAGCAGATCGCAGATAGATTGTAATAATTCTTCATGAACTATTTCACTAGCAAGGACCGCAACCTCAGACATGGAATGCAAGACTTCATTGAAAAAGGCACAAATAAAATGCCGTTTTGGGCCTTCGATGAGGGTTTGCTCCCGGATATGCATCCCCCTGATACCTGAAAGAAGAGAAAACACAAAAAGAGTGTGGTAGGTGGACTGTTAAAGAACAAGTAAATTAAATGTATAGTTGTGGTCCAAACACATTCCTAACTTTTCTAACACATTTTTAAAATCCCAAGTCTTTACAGAGATGAGTTTATTAGCACATTTCACAACTTGCAGGGTCACGTTTTAGGGTCACTGTCACAGAAATGCAACAAAAGTAGCCTGCAAACTCATGAAATTGACAAAAAATGTATTTATATTTAGATCCACAGTATTATTTCCACAACTATCTGCATTTACAATAAACAAATTTCACTCCAAAAATCAGGTATAGTGCTTTAAACAGTGTTGGATAGTAATGAAAAAAGAGTGTGGTAGGGAGGGGAACTAAGACGCAGGACGAGAGGATGAGATGAGTAAAAGCTTAAAATGAATCAAAAAACATAATTTTGTCTTCAGTAAATAATGATTATTGTTAGGTTCATTAGTGTAAGACAATAGATTTAGTAGATGTTATCTGTACCATGACATGTTTCAACGGGGGGAACTCCCGTCTTCCTCAGAAGCATCACCTGACGTGTGTGACGTGTCTTTTATCAGCTGATGTGCCCAGGCGTGGGCAACTTGACAGATCTGGTAGACTTGTACGGTTGGCCACGCCTTGCGCCGTGTGATGGTCTCTTCCCAGGTTGAATGAGAGCCTCGTTTCCTGATTTCAATAGCCTTTAAACAAGGTGGAAACCAGAAAGGGAGAGTGTGAGCGTGGTCCTACTGCCGAACTTAAGATAACTTAATAGTCTGTCTGTGTTCTCAGTCGTTAACTATAACTTAATAATCTTATCTTCATTTAATATTTATTTAATTTGATAAGATCATCATTCTAATGGTGATACAACACTACTGTATATCAACTGTATATCAAAGCTTTTGAAAGTTAAACTGAGGTCACTGGTGAATAACAACAGACCCAATATTGAACCTTGAGGCACACCAGATTGAAGAGGAAGGAGATTAGATCTTATCTCATTTCTGTAGATGTGCAGCAGCGGATAATCTGCTTGTTCACAATCTTGAATGTTGCCAAATAAGTTAATTGTGAACCACTGTAAAAAAAAAAAAAAAAAGATTTAATATACATAATCAATTGGATTATAGCTGTAGCACAGCATCAAGAGGCTGACAGTCACGTTGTAAATTTAATCAGTTGAACATCTGCTCACTTCACACTTCCTGAACCGACCTAGTTCTCTTGTTGTATTCGTCTCCTCCTTTCCTGCTGTAAGAGCCAGCATAAAGCCTTCAGCACATCCTTATACCCTGGAGCATTTGCTCATTGTCGCTTGGACTATTCTGTAGGGCCCTCCACATTTTTGTCGGCGGTCTTTCCAAACAACAACCATTGATTACTAAAGAGTTTGCGTCACGTCTTTGTGAGAATAGCGGTTGCCCTTTTGTGTCAGTGAGGGTGTAAGCACTGTTTGTCTTACGGAGTTGTTTAATGCAAGTTTTAATTAAAATGTGTTTGACAATGAGGAAGAGCTGATTAGGCATTCATTCAATATATTCTGCCTAACCTTTTGGGTCATGGATAACTTGAGTGTTGAGCGTGTTGCGCAATGGCGATGAGTCTCGGGATAAATTTAAACCAACCTTCAATGTTTTCATATTAGTGCACTCTTTCACCCCTCTATCATCATTTCAACTCGCTTCTCTTTTCACTATAATGCCCTTCAATTGTAATGATGCTTGTTACTATACTCAGGGAGCAGCGACAAAGAGGGGAGACCACACAAAATGTTCTTTAAAACATATATTAGATGTTAGATTACGTATTAAGAAATATAAAATCCCAATTCTTTACAGAGATGAGTTTATTAGCACATTTCACTTGCACGGTCACTTTTTAGGGTCACTGTCACAGAAATGCAAATACCAAAAATCAAGGTATAGTGCCTTTAACAGTGTTGCATAGTAATGGAATACATGTATTTAAGAATGCTCATTTTGAGTAACTATTGCGGTACAGTTAGTTGTTCATTTGAGGGCATTTAGAAAATAGTTACTTCCCTAAAATCAAAGGAATACATAGTGATACAGATCATTTAGCGTCATATTATCTGACATCAAGAGAGAAAATATCAAAATGATCAGGGTAAAGTTTAGTATCTGCTGCGCTCTCCGTGGGCATTTGCAACATGCTTTTTTGCGTTCCTATTTAAATAATAACAGGCGGGGTCAAATGTCGTATATGTAGCATATTTGGGGCGTCAGTGGACAAAATGCCGGGTCGTCTTCTAACTGGTGGTATAAATGTGTCCATACATTATACATACCTGTAAATATTATGCAAATCAATGCACATTTTTCAGAAATCAATGTTAAAGTATTCAGAATACAATACTCTTAATTGGAAAAAGCAGTGGAATATGTTACAAAATATATATGTATATAAGGCAAGTGTTCAGTATTCTGTAACTAAATAGAATTTCAAAGCATTCTCCCCAACATTGAGCACCATTATAGTGAAGATGAGAGAGAAGCGGTGACTGATTAACCTGCTGCTGCGGTGGACATGAGTTAAACTATAGACTCTTTTTGAAAGTTGTGATGGCACGTGTACAAAGCAAAATTTTTACTACTACAGTTTTTTTTTTTTTTTTAAACCTTTTAACCTTACCTTTAAAGTCTGCCATATCAGACCACTGCAAGAGAGAAAACCATCTCATGGACTGGGATAACGCCCATGTCATCAGCACAGAGAGCAACAAGTGCCACCGTTGGATTAGAGAAGCCATCGACATCCGGAAGCGCGCCCGCAGACTGTGAACCGGGATGAGGGGGCACACCGACTTTCCCACACCTTGGACACGGTTTTGAAGAAGTCGGACTGCAGATGGTGCTGTCGTCCTGCCGATACAGGCTGGAATACAGCGCCAAAAACGGTATAAATCAGCTGACCAGACACGTCACCGTAACATCACGTGACACTTCTGAGGAAGGCAGCAGGAGAAGCAGCCGAAACTGTAAAGGTAAAGCAAAATACATGGTCTGACTATAAGAAAAGAAACTCTCATTTGCTCTCTACTCAATGAAACTACTCAAGTTTTATCCCAATGAGGGAGACAATCATTTCACGAATTCGTGGCTTCTGACATAATATTTCACAATTTAGCGTCTCCATATAAATTCAATACATCACTGAAATGGTTTGAAGGAAGAACAAGTTTCTCCGGCTCGATGTCTGAGACTGAGGCATTTCGAGACGTCACCCTTTGTAGTGCCCTATGACAGAAACCTTTCGAGGGTGATCACCAGAGACAAGCCCATCTGTTGTGTGCAGCTTTAGGGCGGGAAATGTTAAGCCTACGGAGAGTCGGTCATTATAGCTTGCTGGCAGAGTCTGTTCTAAATTAAAGTGTAATTTTTGCTCAAAGCCATTTCCCGTGTTACCAGTAAATTATTAATGATGCTGTGCGCATTCTTGAAAAATGATACACAGTGACTTTTCTTCCTTACAGGAATATATTAAGATATAAATGTGTGGTAATGAGCGTGGTTGCCTTTTTTTTATTTTTATTCAAACCTTTGAAAGTTTGAAAGTTAGAATTGCTACTAACATTGACAGCTGTGTGGGGAGTAACGCATTACAAAGTTACAGAAATATACAGTATAACCTTTTCAGTTATACAATGCATTGTGGAACTTTTTAGGGGACAAAACATTTTCATCAACATCATTCTAATGTCAATTAAATACCAAATTAGCTTTAGGTGATCGACAGTTGAGCTATACAAACTTTAAAGGACCTATATCTATTTTAACACTTCCAAAGTCAACTATAACAACTTCACTACAGCCTCATCCTTTAACAGTTTAAATGTTAATGTACTTCATAATGTGAGCAACAAGAATGTTTTAACCACGTTGTGAATGGTTTACAGCTTTGGAGCTAAATGGCTAACACAGGATTGTTAGTATTTAGCTCGCGTTAGCGGCTTGGTTTTTTAATCACCGCTCTGGCCCCTCCATCCAGTGGTTTTATTGTGGGAAATCGCACCAGTTTCAAGAGTTAACGCTAGTACAGGCAAAGGCTGACCAGTCCTCTGTGAAGTGACGATCACAAACAAGCTGGAAAAAGCGAGCTCCTACCGATGAAATCCAACCATTTCTGACGATAATCCTCTTCGTTGGAAAGGCTGAACAAAGTCCTATACCGCTCGCAACCAAACACACATTTTTGTCAACCAGACATTATCTTTGGTGCAGATTAGGTCAGAAAGAAATCACTTCACAACTTGTGAAGAGAGCTTGTACCGAGGAGATCGCAGCTGAGAGAGTGGGCCTGTATGTTTACGACAGGGGCGGTGCAGCACTTCCTCGGGCCTGTCCTGCTTGCATAACCATGTAAGATCGAGTAGTTTGCCAGGGCTGGGCGGAGCAGCAGCTCAGAGAGCAGGATTCATCAGGATTGCTCAGATATGCGTGTGTGAAGTGTTTTTTAATAAGGAAATAACATAACATGACAAAGAAAGTTGATTTTGCGTGATATAGGCCCTTTAAGTTTGACGGACACGTGGCCAAAAGGTATCAAGTAAATATGCTGCTTTTTTTGGTGGTATTTGATCTTTTGTCAGGACTAAAAAAGAATGGTAGGATTAGCTCATTAATAATCAAGTGTTTCTTTTGCAACACAATATGGTCCTGTGTTTCATTCTTTTTAGATTTTGTTTTTCTGGCCTTTTGCCATTGTTCAAAGTTATAGTTAGAAATTATATTTTATGTATTCAGTAAGGGCAGTGCTGTTCTTCCCTTGCTACAGCAGATAGGACACTTTGAACTGCAATGACAAGGCCCAAACAATTCAGGGAGTGCATTTTTTCATTCAGCAGTCAGTGCTAGGAAAGTAAAGTCTTTTCAACTCTGTGCCACAATGCCCTTGTCAAAAAATGGCTTCGCTTTTTGGCGTCGCGGGGACTGATTTTAACTTTGACATCTTCGGAAGAAA
>OMNZ01067863.1:3213-13854 GCA_900303255.1 Lesueurigobius sanzi | reverse complement strand
ATTAGGGCTGTCACTAACGATTATTTAGGTAATCGATTAATCTGCTGATTATTTTTACGATTAATCGGTTGGCGCAAAAAGGTGCATGGAAAGTGTAATTGTTAAAAGCTTTTTGCACATGAAGCTAAAGTGACTCCGTTTGAGGACGTCTTTATGGAGTAAAGTTAAAGCAAATGTTTGTAGGATGCTCTTTGTACAAGTTCCACATGTCATTCCTCATTTGAAAGCTAAGAACCTCTAAAATTCACTCTGGGATTGTAAAAGTGAGAGCGAGAGAATCCTCTTTCTGCTCGGATTAGATTATGATCCAAGATGTGGAACCATCAGAGCAAAAATATTTGCAAAAAAACTTCTAGAACCAATGCCTTCAGAGTCAACATAGTTTTTTCACAAAAAATACAACATTTTGATGTAATTCTTACTCTGTCTGAGTCTGTATATCCCGGAAACGATTAATCGATTACTAAAATAGTTAACAACTATTTCAATAATCGACTAGTTGATGATTAATCAATTAGTTGTTTCAGCCCTAACTGTATGTATTTCTGGCAATGTGTGCCAATTTAACAAGACGCAATTTAAGCTGCACTGTACTATACTATGACAATTACTGCTTCATTGAAAACAACAGCTTCCTCTTCTACAGGCTTTTTAGAAAATGTAAATAGAGAATTAATGTTGTGGGAGGAGTGCCTTGTTTGTTTGTTTTTCTCTTGTACTTCCCCTTCCACTTTCCTGAATATAGTGGAGAGAGAAAAGTCCTGTCTTATCTGCGCTTGTATTTACTGACTTGCTCTCCTGACTAGATCTCGGTAATATTCCCTCCACTCCGCTGCCTGTGAACACTTGAGCGGTGGCCTCTCTCTCACCCGCCATATGGACGAGCGAGGGGTCTTCGTTTGTTGTCCCCGCACCTCTGTCCTCTCGCAGACTGGCTAAAACGCGCTGGCCCGAGTCCCAGAAAGTTGATACCACTTTTAGCACTTTTGTTTGACTTTTCTCGGGAGTTCAGCACCTCAGATGGTACGGCAGCAACAGTGGCGGAAGACGGGGCAGGAACAGATGGTGGCCTGCGAGGGTCATTCTTTCCAGACCATACTTTAAGCAAAATACTTAGGAGTTTTTGGCAGTTGGTACGGTGTGGTCTGTCAAAGAAGATATGACTTAAACAGTAAATAAATGTAGGAGTCTGTGTGTGGGAAAATGTAGTTGAAGCTGTGAATAGCACTGTTGTACAAAAACTCCTTACAGCTACGTGAAAATATAATTACAATAGTTGGATACAGTATGTTACAGTCAGCATTCAAGCATAAGTTTATATTTTCTGTGAAAGCGTCCCGCTGCTTGATGCCACACAAACCCAGGGATTGTGAATAGATTGATATCACCATTGTTTTGACATTGAACTTGTAGTTAGCGTTAGCTTGTTAACCTCTCACTGGTCCTAAAGAGACAGCAGTCGCCAAATTCACACAAAACTTGAACTTCTAACAACATAGCATGTATAAAAGATATGGCTGAAGCTTTCATATGTCATAA
The DNA here is from genome assembly GCA_900303255.1 of Lesueurigobius sanzi. Lineage (NCBI taxonomy): Eukaryota > Metazoa > Chordata > Actinopteri > Gobiiformes > Gobiidae > Lesueurigobius > Lesueurigobius sanzi. The sequence continues at coordinate 12,315 of OMNZ01067863.1, read as the reverse complement.
CAAGAGTGTGTACTGCAGAACCAATAACATGCTAATATCTGCTAGCAAGATTGCAAAATACTATTGTTGATGAAGTGGCAGAGCCAACGACGATCACACTCAGAAGTCATAATACACAGGGACACTACATTCACATATATTACGATCACTCAAAAGTTATGGCCGCCATTTTGTGTACCAAAGTGCTACATAATCAAACGGCACGTGGCTGTTTTTACATTTAGCAAAGGTTCAAGTTAGTGGCAGCGCTGTCAGGCCGGCTACGACACAGCAGGATTTTGCCAAAGATCTGCTTCCACTGAGGCTAAATGAAATCATTGAAGAGGTAACAGAAAACCTTTCTCTGTGGTTTGTTGTGTCAACAGAGCCTCAGTCTGTGTTCCAGCTGCTCAAGACGTTAGCATGCTACCGCTAAAGGTTAGCGCATGCAGTATGTAGCCTCTACACCAGGGGGCTCCAATCTTTTTAACCCTGTGAGCTACTTTTGTGTAACAAAAATGACAGCGAGGTACTTATGCTTCAAAGAAACACATGCTACTAAAGCTGCCAACACACTACAGGATTTTATATCTTTTGAGATTTAAAATCTGTGCACAGACCACACACACAAGGACAGACATGAGGATACACATACACACACATGAGGAGTCCCACCACAGAACATGGTATGAGAGAAAGTTTTTATTGAGCCATGCCTCCTCAGACTCAGAAAGAACAAATCTGGCTAAAAATCCTCTAGTGTGTGGCCAGTGTAAGTGTACAGGACTTCCAAGATCACAGTATAAGAAAATGACCGCAATAGTTACCTATATGTTTTTTTTTTTTTGTTCAGAACAAAAAAAGGCATCTTTTTTTATTATTTTTTTAATTTTTTCTTTATTTAACACAGACAAAACAGAACAAAATGCAAAAAAAAACCCAAGCAAATCCCACAAGACAATCAAAAATGCATACATAATTAAGCGATACATACAGTATAACAATAATGGCTTTACTTCCAATATTAAAAGGTCGATAAAAGCAACAATAAACATCATTTTCCATCATCGCTGTCGCCATCCTTCTCGCTAAACTATCACCATCAACAACAATAACATGTCACACAAGAAAGAAAACCTCTCTCAATTCATTTCATGCTCAGAATATATTCATACAACGGGCCCCATATTTCTTGATAGTCTGATTCTCTATTCTCCAATTTAAATGCCGTTTTCTCAGCTGATAACATCTCCATGGCCTCTGCATACCAGTCTTTATTGGCTGGGCACTCAATATCTATCTATTACTTCAATATGACTATTTTTGTAAAAATGCATATTGATAAACATGTATTTTTATTCTTTGATGAAATGTTGCCAAATTGATGTAAGTCCCCGAGGACACAGGTTTGAGCTGTCATTTGGACGTCTATATTTAGAAAAGAGATGGCTTCTTTTGTTGTTTTTAACCATAGTTCTTTGATTCTTGGACATTCCCACAGTAAGTGTACAAGTGTTCCCTCAGCTGTCTTGCACTTTATACACACACTGGCACAAAAAAAGGCATCTAATGTTTTACTCATCAAGCACTTTGGTGAGCTACTTTGAAAGGGCTCCCGAACTACTGGTATTTTCTAGACACATAGAAAGTAGTAATCGCCTAAAATGTGACCTTTAAAAAGAAAAGTTTGTTAAAATTCAAGAAGCAATGAGACAGTTGTACACTCAAGGCTGTTCTCCCTCTAAAATGACAGCTCTGCCACTCCGCTGCTGTTTCAAATAAAAGGGAAAGAAACATTTTCACCGCCGCAGCAAAGTCAAAGAACAAAAGCAGAATTATTGATGTTTTCTCATGCTTTAGCCGGCGCAGCGTTTTTAAAATCACAATGCACTTAATCCACATCCAGCTCGTGTACTGTAGAAATCGATACTGACAATGGGCGAGGTGTGAAACTTTTGGAGATACGGTCTGCAACAATCTCGCAGGTGTGTCGGACTTAGATTGAGTTTTAGTGGGATTTCCAATATTAAACAATAAAGGACAGCGTTTTTGCCTTTCTCTTGCCGAGCAGGAATCGTCAAGAGCAGAAAGCGGTTGGGAAAGCAAAAGTGAACTCTCTCTTGATTGAAATGTTTCTGCTTGTACGCACTGTGGTCAATGGAAAAGCAAGTACGCGTACACAATCTGAAGTTAGAGCAGCAATACTGGCAGGCATAGATTAAAATATTATCTTCATTTTAGTACAGTACAGAACTTTTTGCTATACAACTTTTTCATTTGCTCTGAACACTCAAAATGTGGAAACCATTGGAGAGCAGGGATGGGCAGATCAATAACAGTGCTTTGATATTGGTTGATAGCTAGTATAGTTTATTGAGTTGAAGTTTTTTTTAATTTTTCTGCTCATTTTAAAATGTTAGATGTGTTTTATACATATACATTACATTTACTTAGCCCTTATGAATCAGTTTAAGTAGGTGAATACGCAATGTGACATTTTTTGAGTTAGTTTCCTAGTTTCATTGCCTTTTAATGTAACACACGTTGGTGTCTGATGGGTATAATCCTAGTATATTGTTATTGGATCGAATCAAAAATGTATCACCCATCCTTAGTGGACAGGGATTGGACGTTCAATATTTAAGTTTCAAGTTTCAAATTGACACATCAGATTTTTATAGTGATATTGTGGCAATTCTATTCATTCATTCATTGGGGCAGTGCACGTGAATGGACAGACTGCAAAAACTTGGTATCTTGGTAAGTGAAATTACTCAAAGAATATTTGTCGTTGAAGGCACTATACCTTTTTTATTATAACAAGCAATGATATAGGCAATGAATACATTTAATTGTTGATGTGGTCCAAACTTCCTTCTTCCTTTCTTAAAGGAATAGTTCACTGCTTTTACATGCATACATATGTTCTAACCTGGGCTTAGATGAGACGATGCGTGGCTGTCTGGTCTTTGTGCGTGCCTTCAGTCCCGTAAGACAACCAAAGACGCTGTTGGCATTTTGCCTCTAATGTCCTCAAATGTCTTCCAAGTTGGCTCTGGATCTGCTACAAACCAGTCTCCATCATCTACAAAGTCCGTCATTGCAAATGATCCGTGCACGTTGCGCGCAGCACGTTGTTGTTCTGTTGCCGGAAGTGAGTGGAAGGAGGCGTCTCTCGGGGGGAAGCTTACTGCACGGAGGCCGAAGTACTCCTTAAACTATAGTGCCCCTTTTTTCCGCTTAGAAAATTGACAGTTTAAATTTTTTGTAACTATAATTTGAACGTTTAACTACTGATGTGTAGGTTCTCAGTCGTACAGGAGTTGTCCATCGTAGGCAAAAATTCTTCAGTCTTCATCTGTACTCTGTAGTTGAAGTGTAGGACGTTTCGATCTTACTCCAAAGATCGTCATTTGGAGTAAGATCGAACAGCTCTTTGACATGAATGGATGCCTAAGGCTCCCAGTTCAGAGCCATAAATCCCAACATCCTAATTCTTCACATGGCACGGTTCATAAGCACATACAATGCATGTAATACAAGAGTAAAAATAAGTCCTATCATCATTTGAGATAATTGTAATGACATAGTAAAGCCTGACAGTGATCAGGTTTGAAATAATATGACTTTTCTGTCTGCCGTAAAAAAAATCAATATAAAAAAGTCTTTTGAACGACTCTTTGCAATGAACAGATCCCAAAATTAAGGTAAATGTACCTAGTTGTAGTAATTTTAACTCATGAAGATATATATTTTTGCAGTTCATAAATTCCATCATCCGATATGTACCTGCTCAATCCAATGAGGTCACTCGAGTGGACAGGCCCTTTACAAACGGCCACGGCACTCAACATGTCAACAAACAGTGGCCATTCACTCACTCCAGTCGATACTTGTTTGCTGGACAGGCCCATAAATAACTGTGAGTCTGGCCCCACCGTCGGACCATGTTTCTGTGGCCCCTGGCGTGTTAATGCGCTGTTTCAATCAGAGCCCATGGCCGATAAAAGGCTTACGCTGCACATCGGTGGCTATATGTTCACCCCAGTGTGAGAGATTTACATATAGGCCAGTGCGCTAACACCAGAGCCTTTTGTCCTGGCAGTAGATCCCCGTGTTTCTGTGGATGTGTCGAGCTTGATGGCAGTCCGAGTTGCTTCTCAGGGATCCTTAGTTGCTATTTCTGATTCTGTATGTCTTATTCCAGGGGTACGGGGACCCTTGGGGGTACGCGAGAGCCTAGAAGGGGGTACTTGGAATAATTTCAGATACAAATTAAGATCAAATTTTATTATGTTCAATTATTATTATGTTCAACATTTAACATTTAACTGTAAAGAGTGTGAGTTTGACAATATTTTGTAGCCGTTTTACTGATAAATAGGAGTTTTACTCATTCAGTTTCTAACTAATCATCAAAAGCATCGAGGCAGGGGGTATTTGGAGTATAAATAAAAGGCCCAAGGGGTACGCAAGACAAAAAAGGTTGGAAACCACTGTCTTATTCAATCGTTTCCTCATAAAATACATCTCCACTTTAGTAGCAGCTGCAGCCATCAAAAAGTCCAGTCTTGTACATTTTTCAGATGGATTTCTAAATATCACATTCCTATCCTGATTTATTGAGTTTTGTGCCCCCAAAAAACACACCCTGAAATTAGTACTAATAACCACTAATAACTGGCATATCCGCTTATTCAAAGACCAAACAAGACAAAGCCCAGCGTGGGCCTCTCTCATCAACGACAGCAGCATTGAACAGACTACAACGGGACCAGACAGCAGCTCTCAGAATCGCTACTGGTTACACAATACCTGCCGTCGACGAAGAATCACAAGAACTGCCTGTCCGCAATCTTTTTTACCAATATGTAAAATAAATAAAATCATAAATTTAAACATGCAAGTAAGGCACTCCGGTTTCCCCTACCACCAAAAACATACAGGAGGATCTTTGTTGTCATGTGGTTGGGTCGCGAGTGGTTGGGTGGCAGAAATACAAGTGCAATGGCAGGCGAACACTTCCAGAGAGTTAGCGGGCAAAATCCCCACTATATAAGCACTTAAATACCTGAAGACCAGGATAGATTTAGACAGAAGGCGAAAGTCTGTATTGGCGACAAAATCAATGTTATTCAAGGCCCATATGAGATCTGGGATGTTGGAAAAAGTTGATTCGACTCGCCTCTGTCTTGGCCACGAATCTGCTGAGAAGACATTTATTCCTATTAAATAGAAAGCCCTGGACCCTTCACTCATGAACAATTAAGGGCTTTCAAAAGTCTGGAGGCCTACGATTAGTTTGTTTCAAGGAAAGTTGGGCCAATCTCTTCTGCGCAACAGAAAGCGGTGATCCTACTAAAGCAAGGCACAGGTCAGACATGGCCAAGCAGAGTCACGCATCTCCTCGTGGGATATCGCCAAAGAGAACAGCGAAAACACTGCTCACTGCGACTGCAAAGCCGGGTAAATCTTCATTGATCAGTGTTCTTATATATTTAGTTATTTAAGGAAATGTAGTGGCTGTTGTACTGCCAAAAAAAAATCTTCTCTAAATAGCAAATACATAGTCGCTATGACTTACCATGAACAAATTGAGCCTCAGTCAGTTACTGCAAGAATCCAGGCTTTCTTTGAAGCATTCGGGTTAATCTGATTGCCCCATTTCATTCATTTTTCGACGATCTTTTCGGATAGATTTCGAAAAAACTTTTTATCAGGCCCCCAACCCCCGTACAATCGACCACACAGCAAGAGGGAACTTAATCCTCCTCCAAACGTGCAAAAACAATCAAACTACTCGGCTAAGCTATTTGGATACGCAGCTTCTTGCCACATAACCACATGATGCAGTGCTACGAAACATAAACAGTGACGTCACAGAAGATCCTCCGATACAATAGGTCAGAATGAATGCGAGTGAAATGCCTGTGGTGGTCAGAGGGGCCATTGGCGCAGAATGGCAGCCTCCCTTCCATCACCACTGAGTATGAATGAATAATGTCTATAGAATAGTGCTTGGTAATCAGGCTCGAAAAGCGCAAGTGTAAGCCATTATAATGTTTTATCGGGCTGGTGTCATAGAAATCACTGTAGATATTACTTAAGAGCCACTAGACTGGTTACCTTTTTACTAATTACTGAAACAACAAGACTATGAAATGGCATTGGATATTACGCTAATTATTCTTTCTGGAGCTCGATTTTAAACCCAAAATCCAAAAGACAGCCAACTGGATCCAGGACAGTAAGTGACTTTGACAGGTAATATTGTCAGACACCCTCGGAAACTCCATTTCACCAGACTTTATCCCATTGGTAGAGAAAGCCCCTTCCAACGGGATAAAGCTGGTCGGACGGAAACACGCGCTGGGCACGAGTTACATATTAATACGTTTTGTCTGATGATTACAGCAGGTTTTTCCTCCAGGTTTATCAAAGAGCTTTTTGGCAGCGGTAACCATGCCAACTGCACCAGGAAACTATTAAACGGGCTCTACATGGCAAAGTATGTGCACCTCGGTGAAAGAAGCAGGCATGGCACTCCGCTGGCCGACAAAACCTGGGTAAGCTTCTCATCTAGCAGCGAACAGAAGGCCGCTTATGGGACAGAACTCTTTGCAAAAGGGGGGATTTGGATTCCGCGACTCATTTTCATACATATTGCTCCGTTTGGGGTTGGAGAAGCTAATGGTGGCTAAAGAGCTTGATTTTGCACAATGTCTTCAATAAAGTCGCATGTACAGTAACTATCAAACAGGAAGTCTCTAAAATAATTACATAGGTCGTTGGCGCGGCTTTGAAGGGTTTTTCTTGTCCCGTTGTTGGAGCGATCCAGTCAAAGTCCGTACGGTAGCCATGGCCAAGGCAAATCTCAACTCATTTTAAGTAGTGTAGGCGTTGTAAGCTGCACTGGAGTCCAAGGAAATACAATGATTGCGATCCATATGTTTGAAAGGCCTTCAGAACATACAGTACTTCATCCTGACCAAAGCTTAAGACAATAGTAGCTCAGGTTGAAGAACAATAATATAACTAGCAGGTTTCAATCCTATAGCTTTATGACTATGGAATATTACATTTTTAAAAGAACAATAGCAGCTAATGAGCTATGTGGCAACTTATGAACACAAACACACAGCAATAAATTAAGGTTTAATCCAAAACTTTACAAACCAAAAAGTTATACATTTTGCCATATTTACCTCATAGCTGATTAGTCTGCTTTTAACCTCTTAATATTTGGATTTTTCTAAAAGTCTTTGGGGATTTTCAATGGGATTTTTACTTCCAGCACCAGGAGAAGGCAGGACAGTGGAGCTCCGTTGTGACCTCAGGCTAAGGTGTATTGAGGACTGGTACAGAAAAACAAAATAGTTCTTTAGATATTAACTTTTGAGACCTGGTGGGTCCTGAGGCAGAACAAAAGGAAGTTACTTGGCTGTTCAAGCTCACTTAAATGATAAACAATTAAAATAACATCGTCTTCTATGGAATAGATGAACATTAAGATCCAGTTTTATGGTTCTAGCAATGCAGCACTTATTGAACACAAACCAAGTATCATGAACACAAACTAATGAGACAAAAAGAGGAAGAAAATAACATGCAAATATTAGTACTATGGGATCAAGATATTTTTTTTCTTTGATGGCCCTGGAAAAGTGTTCTTCATGGAAAAAGCAATCAGAAAGAAACAGGAGGATGTCCTCTAGAAATATACCAAATGCAGAGTCATACAAAAAGATTCCAAGGCACTTTGTAAAAAAAAAAAAAAAGACAAAGAAATTTAAAAAAGTAAATTATCTAGGCAGATTTTTTGGCAAATGTCCATTCTGAAACACTTGCCTGGTTGGCCGGCGTTTCTTTACGTCATTCTCCTGTGCATTAATACATCTTTGGAGAGAATTGTGTCCAAAAACTGCACTCAATTTTCCCTTTTGATTTGACACCAGCTAAGTAACTTCCCCGATGATAACTAACGCCGGTGCAGGTGCAAAAAGCCCAGAGCGATTGCACCAGACAGCCGCAGATCTTGGGCGGCTGTGCGCTGAATGGCTAAAGCCGCTGCCTCACCCTGGGAACCGCTACATCAATAGAGCGCAGGGGGGTATTAGCCCAGAGCAGGCGTAGGTTACCGGGAATTAATGAACTTTCCGACGGACTCCTTATCCCTCCGCATTGACGGGATGAAGTCGGAAAGCCTGCGTCGGTCCTCAGCGGCTCCCGAGTGGAGGAGCGGAGCGGCTGAGGCTCCCCGAATGAAAAAGCAAAGGCCCTTATCTCGCCGACAGGTTGTAAGAAGGGCCAGAGAACAAGACAGAGGGCACGCACAGGCACACGTGTGGAGAGAGAGAGGGAGAGGGAGGAGGGTGGGTGGGTAGGTGAGGGGAGAGACAGAGAGAAGGGGACTAGGAGACAGGGGAGAAGGAAGGAGAGGGAGAGAGAAAATGGTAGAGAAATTGATAGAGGAGGGAGCAAGAGAGATGGAAGAGATAGATTGGGCTGAGCAGGGAGAGAGAGGTTGCAGAAGAGAAAGAGGTGGAAGAGAGAGGGGGTGAGCGTAAAGTGCAAGAACGAGGAGGGAGAAAAGAGGGTTAAAAGGGAGAGACAGATAGAGAAAGAAAGAGGAGGGAGAAAAAGAGAAGGGAGAGAGAAAGTTAGGAACGAACGAGAGACGGGGGAGATCAGACATGAGAACGGAGAGAGAGAGGGAATGGTAGAAGAGAAAGAGAAGGAGGAAGAATAGGAGAGGAGATAAAGGGGAGTTTGAAAAAGGAGAGAAAAAGATGAGGGGCAAAAGTAGAAGAGAAAGAGAGGGTGAAAAGGGAGAGAGAAAGAGGAGGGATGTAGGGAGATTAGACCGAGAGGGGGAGAGAGAGAAAGGTGGAATAGAGAGATTAGGGGGCGAGGAGGGAAAGAGAGACAGGGGTAAGAAGAAGAGAGAAAGAGGGGTTGAGAGAGAGATGGAGACAGGGGAAGAGGGTGGGCAGAGTGAGAGGGTAAAGAAAGATACAAAGAGGAGGGAGAGAGAGGGGAGGCAGATAACCAAAGAGGAGAGAGTTTGAAAGAGAGCGAGAGGAGGGGGGGCAGAAGGAAGTGGAGGTGAGGGGGCAGAGGGAG
>OMNZ01067755.1:4004-16095 GCA_900303255.1 Lesueurigobius sanzi | reverse complement strand
AAGATTGTAAGAATAGTTGGGAAGATGGATGGAGCCAAATACAGGGACATTTTGGAGGAAAACCTGCTAGAGTCAGCAAGAGTTGAGGCTGGGGCGAAGATTCACCTTCCAGCAGGACAATGACCCTAAACACAAAGCTACATCTACAATGGAATGGTTTAAAACAAAACATATTCATGTGTTAGAATGGCCCAGTCAAAGTCCAGAACTAAATCCAATAGAAAATCTGTGGAAAGACCTGAAAACTTCTGTTCACAAACACTCTCCATCTAATTTGACAGAGCTTGAGTTGTTTTGTAAAGAGGAATGTTTTGTAAAGAGGAATGGGCTAAACATCTAGATCTTTAGATGTGCAAATCTTGTAGAGTCATACCCCAAAAGACTTGCTGCTGTTATTGCAGTAAAAGGGGGTTCCACAAAGTATTAACTCATGCTGTATGAATACTTGTGCATGCCCGACTTTTCGGTTTTCTATTTTTTGAAAACTAACAGAATCATGTATCATTTTGCTTTGACATCACAGTTGTCTGTTACTTGTGTGTGAACTTTCAGTAAAAAAAATCAAAATAAAATCTTCATGTTTATGGTTGTAAACATGACAAAATGTGCAAAAGTTCAAGGTGCATTAGTACTTTCGAGAGGCACTGTATTCCCTGTTAATTCCCACAAATTCCCGATAATTCTTGTTTTCCAACTTCAGGGAATTTTACAACCCTAATAGCATGGTTTTATTTTGTTGATATATTAATTACAGAGATTTGCTCAGAGGGGAGTTTGTATATCTTGTTAATAGTCTGTTTTTTGAAGTTCAAAACTCAATAAATCAGGCTAGGAATTAAATATTGAAAAATCCCCCTGAACCAGTGGTTTCGCTAGGGATCATTTTTCTTTTGACAGACAGGGTTGTAAATGTCATAAGCTGTTTTTATCCTTCATTATTTAACTTCTCATTATATACCTAGTATTATACATGTAAGAAAAGACAGATTACAGGATAAATGGATGCAAATCTAAATATCATTTGTGAGCAATATATTTTGTGTGTGTTAAAACGTGTATAAAACTTTCAAAAGATGACGATGGCTTGATTTTCAATCCTTCAAAATGAAAGACAGCCTTCAAAATTAGCTGTCAGAACTCTAAATTTTCAGTCATTTTCAGTTAATGTAACCTTTGCTCTGAACAAACCTTTAGAATATTGTTAAGGACGAGGTTTGAAAGTTTTGTTTTCGTCAAATATGAGATTAAAGCATTTAGACAAAATTGTCATTGAATTTACAATTTCCCGTTTAATTCTATGGTGAAAGATTGAATCAGTGCAATAATTACACTCCTTATTGTGAAGATTAGGACATTTATGTGTTCCCATGTGTTTACTGTATATGTTAGGAGCAAACTGGACCAAAACATGAACATTGAAAAATGCCTGCAGTGTCTCCCCTTAAATAATGTATGTATCAAGAATACTGCCTTAAGGACTAAACGTCTTACTAAATGTACATCTGCTGCTGCAGTGGGAAGGAAAAGGTAGGTAATGGTAGCTACTGGAAAACAAACCAAACAACAGACATCTATATCAGGTGTTCAAAGTTCAAAGATCATGTCAATATACAATTGTAATCATTAATATAATTGTATAAGATATGAATGCATTTCTGTAGTTTGTTTTAACTGTATATCTAAGTGATGTCAGGGCCAGGGAGCAGCAAGTTAAATTGAATGCTTTTTCAGACACGACAGGTGAATACCTACGATTTTTATGCAGTGGTCATTGGTCAATTTTGAGATATTAGGCTACCTTAACCCTCAACATCTTAGTTTTATTGTCAAAGCAAAAAATAGACCAACCTCAGCCTTGTATTTTACGATGTTTTGTCGAAGTCAAACTTGATCAGGAACTAACTAGAACATCGCGATGCTCTGACCGTGTGTCCCAAACTTATCAATTCATGACCTCCTCCACAAGACGGTGTAATCAAAATATCGTCGTTTGATTCGTGGAAGACGCCAGCGCTAAAAGATGACGGGGCACGTACACGCAAAGACGAGTTTTTCCCAGAGGGATGAGGGATTTGTCTACATTTCATTCCAAGCCTGATTTAGTGAGTTTGAACCCCAAAAGGTGCGTTCATATACAGTATGTTCACGTAAAAGAGCCGCTGAGAAGACCCAATTCGGTCATGAGCGTAAATCTTGCTGGTTGACTTTGACGTAGCGCTTTTGCTGATTCCCCCACAAACTGCAATACTATACCGCGTATACACGGCACCGACCACGAGGGAGGGGGGATATAGGGGCTAGGAGCTCGGGGAGATATGTTGCATCCTAGCTTGCTTTCCGCCTAACAAGTCTCTTTACTCTCAGCGTCCTAATCCCAAATTGAATCGACAAGGTGCCCTCTGGGAAAAGTACTTAATCCTGAATAGCTCCAATAAGTTGCAGTGGGATAATAACGCCAAATGCGGCCGGCCGGTGCTGAGGCGGCCGGACACGCCGATGTAATGTGCGGTGATTTGTGGCCGTGGGGGCTGAAGGTGAAGGCAGACTGGAAATGTGGTTAATATCGGAGAAACGATGATATGGGATTCCAGAGCGATGCCAATAACCAATAATTAATGGCTGCTCATGCCTAACTAATGAATGTTATGCAAGGGTTATATAAGATGGGGATTATATATGCGCTTTAGTGTCAAATGGAATAATTATGCTGTTGCTAAGAATGATAATAATATAATAATGTTTCTATAGTGCTTATTTCAATGTTCATGTTTCTTTACAATACAATATATTTTCATTCGCTCTCCAGAGACGTGCCTAAATGAGTCCAATATTACGCTGCTGTGGAGCTGTTTTGACATTAAACCCGGCCTATTCAGTCGGTGGCCAGATCTGGTCTGGCCCGCTGGCAATTTCCCATAATAAAACAAATGTGCTAATTGCAATGCACCCGCTAATGCTACTGCTGTTAGCGCTAATGCCCATGGCAGCTTACGCACAGACTGAAGAGGCTCTACACCTGCTAAAAACATTGGAAAAGAAAATGTTCTTAAGTACAACTTAGAGAAACTTAAGTCTGACTCACGAAGCGTTCTTAAGAAGACATAACTGTTCTTAAAGAGAGATGATTTTTTTTTGTGCGTAAGAGTCCTCCTGACTGTTCTTAGGATTTGTTCTTCCAGAAGAGCTCTTCCAGCTAAGAACACATTTTGTGAATCCCCAAAATGTTCTTAAGTCGGCCTTAAGAACAAATTTGTTTGTAAGTTTGTTTCGTGAATGAGGCCCATTATTAGCAATTCCAAACAATTAATACAGAAAAAGACTTGTTATTGCATTCACACTGCTTCCATTTAGCCTTTAGAGTAGAGTCAGAACTCTAGCTGTGTGATTCTAATGTGTGCTTAGAGTAAGGCCTACAAAATAATCCACAAAAAGTCTACAATTTAGAACTGGATAGGCCTAAAGTTAGACGCCATTATGGGCTGAAATAACATGTTTCTGTTACAGTGAGTTGTAATATCATCAGTCAATCAATTTATTTTTGTAACGCCCAATATCGCAACAGGAGTCGTCTCAGAGGTCGGTATGGACAAAGACAAATCAATATCAGACATCAAGAATGATCAAAATAAGTCCCACACAAATGAATGTCACACACGAATGAATAATCTATCCCAGTAAAAAATATTCATGAATGTCTCTGCTTCAAAAGTAAATGTAGTTGCTGCCTCACCCAAACGAGTACTGAGTTGGTATCAGTATATCATTAGTATTAACCTGCATTTCCTTCCAATTGTAGCTTCACTGACCACCACCAATCACTCACCATATTGAATGAATGAATGAATGATTTTTTTCAGGCAAGGTCGGTAGGTGTCTTCTTCTAATCCAATCCACTTTTGTTTGTGTAGTACCTTTTACCAGAAAAGTCTCCAACGTGCTGCGCAGAGTACAAATTGGCTAACCTGACAAGAGCCAGATTGATAATGTGTAGCACTCTGAGTCGAGTTCTCCACAATATCAATAAGGGAGTGCACCCATCAAATCCGTTCAGGGAAAGGAGACATTGTAACCTCCGGATATCCCACCTTAACCACAATACTGCCACGTGATTGGCCCAAACCACTTCGGTGCAAACGGTGAGGGTGGGAGCGGTACAAGATGGTTTCTCGGGTGTTGGTGGACTCACAAATGTTGCAGGCAAGAATACAAATTGGCACTGATTTGCCAAAATAACAACACATGCAACAATCTACATTACAAACTATTTATATAAATGGGACAAAACCATTTATATAGATCGCTGGTTCCCAAAGTGGGGTCCGGGGCCTCCTGGGGGTCCTTAGAGTCACTGCAGGGGGACCTCCAAAGGTTGTCCATAAATCAATCACATAAAAATATATTGAATTTGTATTTTATATGTAAAATGAAGAGGAAACCACTGGAAAACCATAACATTTTCTTTTAAAAGGAGTAAATTGTTGGATCGGGGGAGGCCTCAAGAGATCTTTGGATGTGTAAGGGGCCATGACATGCCCAAGTTTGGGAATGGCTGGTATAGATTATAAATTTATTCTCCCTTAAACTGTGGTAGAGAGTTGGTGGTTCAACTCCGGCTACTTGTAAACTATTCCTTCCACAAACATTTACTGCGACAGAAAATATTGGGAAAAAGATAAACATTAACATTGAGAGATCTAACATCCTAAATAAAGCGTAAAACAAAATACTGGAAACCAATCCAGTAGAAATGTGTTATTTTAATGAAAAAAACGGATTAATCGAAGAGATATGAGGTCGAATCGTTGCACAACTGTTAACATTGTGTAGTTCAGTGCGACAGAGATCTTAACATCTGCTGCGTCACGTGGAGGTCTTAAGCATTCGCGATGACTGTTACCCTCATTAAACTGGAGGAGCATCACTAAATGATAGTTCCCATATGCGTTATGGTTATGATCATAGACATACACAGAAGTAAGCGCTCACTGGGATCAATATGAGCAATTTTATATGTCTAATAGGCAAGTAGTCTTGAATACTGCCTCAACTACAACCACTGTTCAATCGTCGACTAATATGTTTCATCATTATTTTAGTGAAAGTCAGACAAAAATAGACTAAAGCAAAATAAAAGATAGTTAATGTGGCTAAAACTATGACTGAAATCTCATTTGTTGTGTCTCGCCTCATGAAATAGTTATTGGTTTAGATCGGATTTAATCCAGGTTCAGACCGGGTTTAGACTTGGTTTTAGAGCTACAGCACAATTCTTCATTTAAAAAAAAAATGACATTCCTGTCAATAGATAAAAACTTTTACATTATACTTATAAAGTACATTTGAATGTGGATAATGAAGCCTAGGTATAAATTCAACCTGGAAGACTAATTACAGCGTCACCTACCTCCAGCCAATGAGCGCATCTGCAAGGGTCACTCCACCTCAGCCAATCAGCACAAGAGCCACACCTTCGCCGCAACCAATCATCGCCCTCGGCCCGGCTTTAAACCTCCAGCCCACCTCTTCCATCTATATGATCTCTTCCGTCCATAGGAGTGGATCCCTTCCCCCCTGTGATTCTCCTCAAGATTTCTTCCCAGTTTTTCCCACTGGGTTTTCAGAGTGTTTTCTTTCCGGGGGAGAGGGTTTAAGGATGTGGGATACACTAGGCCTCTCACCACCACCAGTGTCCAGGCTCCGGGGGGAAGACATCCCCAACGCTAACCTAATCATACTAAAGCTGGACACACACTAGAGGATTTTTAGCCAGATTTTTAGTCGGAGGAGGCGTGGCTCAATAAAAACTTTCTCTCATGGCATGATCTGTGGTGGGACTCCTCATGTGTGTGTGTGTCCTCATGTCTGTCCTTAAGTGTGTGTTGTCTGTGCACAGAATTTGGCCCACGGGCCCCACTTTAGGCACCCCTGTTTTAGAGTCTGTAGGAGCTACTGAAGTGGAGACGTTGTCGCCACAATGTGATACATTTTGAGAAAATGGTCATTGAAGTTACAATTTCCAATATTGTTCATTGGAGCAATGTTGAATCAGTGCAATCATTACACTCATTATTGAGAGAGCAAACTGGCAAAAACCTGAAAACCAAAAAAACAGTGAGTTTTGCCTGTGGTGTAATCCGTTGCTCCTGTTTCTGTACTTCTGCTTAAACAAGTAAATCCAGTGCTTCTTCCACCGCTGAGAAAAGCCAAAAGAACATCAGGCCTGTGTTATTTCACCTGTAATGAATCCCTGCGATCTCCGAGCCCAAGTCACGACACTGTGGAGTCTGTACAAAGCCGCACGTGTCCGCCGCGGCCCAGGTGACCCGGGTCGGACGCGTTGATCCTCTCCTCCCATTGTGCCCGCGGAGGATGTAATTAAAAGGCTCTAACGGAAAGGCCAACATCCCATCTCGGCGCGAACCACTCGTGCCCCGGCTTATCTCGTGTCATATCCTCAACTTTCAATGCTTTCCGACTTTCTATGTGCTCTCATGCACTAAATAGAGAACATTGGCGCTACAGGCGGGATATAAATCTATCTCTCTCCCGCTGGTGCGAAGAGTGAAGGGAGCATTTTTCTTTTAATTCTAATCACCAAAAAAAAAAAACATACGTAGACACTTGTAACGTTAGAGCGCGGAGGGACACGCTATTGCCTTTCGGCCCGGGCTAATACATCATGTACTCCGTGGTTACGTGGAGGAGCAGTGGCATCGTTGGACGACGCATGGGGTCCCCTTTGTGCCGCACCATCATGAGGTCCGGTGACAGTAGCGCGCCGTGATCCGAGCGCCATGCTAAAATGTCAACTATAATGAATACCTGGGCCGGGACGCGGTATTCCCTGTTTGTACGGCCTGTTTTTAATGCGTCACGGAAGGTCTCGCGCTGGTAAGTGGACCGCCCCGAGGGTTGTGAGGAATCACAGCGCGTACCGTTGGCGGGGTTTTAAGTGTTGATGACTGGCGTTAGTGGCTCATGGAGAAGCAATGGGGGATCTGAATTCACTTTTTTCCTCTTTCCTGAGACAAATGTCAAGTGTGTCGAATGGTTGTGGCTATAACGTGACCACCTGTCTCTCGTCAATCGTGAAATATAGAAAGCCTTTAGGGAGGAACTTGGAAAGGGCTGGCGATCTACCGGTAACTCCCGAGTTACTGGTTGGAGATCCCATTTACAGTAGATAATGTTGCACTTTTTCAATAAAGTTTTCAACACTGGTGGATAATTTGTCATTCTCTATGTAAATCTGAGTCATTAATAGTGACAAAATGAAGGCCTTAAATGTCACTAAAAGCATTATATTTGTTTTAAATAGGCCTCAAACCTAAATTTATTGATCATTTATGCCATGAATTCATTGAAAAACATATTCAACTGCATGTTTCGATGACATTTATCCAAATTTGACTCCAGTGACTCCAACATTTTTCATATATTTTGCATTAACTGTACAATATTGTGTCCTCCGGATTAGAATATGTGACCTATTTCTATCTGTATGTTTGTTTAAATCAGGGGTGCCCACACTTTTTCGGCTGGCGAGCTACTTTCAAAGTCAGCCTGGAGATCTACCTATAGGTTTTTATGAAGTTGTTATAATTATTTTGTTGTTGTATGTTGATGTTTGTTTGTATTTGTTATAATGATGTACTATTTTAACATTAAAACAGTTTGAAACTTTTCTCTTCAATTAAATAAAACTATAATGCATAATACTAATTTTCAAATTGATTAATGTTGACTACAAGTATGTGTTAATAAACTTACACTATAGTAGATTTTTTATGAATTGCAGGCCACAGATATTTATTTATTTATTCATAGTTTTGGCAGTCTTGGTCCTCCATACCAAGGGCCACAAATATCATTACAACAAAGATTGGTCATATTGTCCAAAATAATTATCTAAAAAATAAATAGCAACTCATCATCACTTCACCTTCATCAAATCACTATTAACAGCGTTTAAACTTTGCATTACATAAATATACATGACGTAACCCTAAACCTAATCCTAACCTTAATTGACTTTGGTCATGAACAGTAGTAAATTGAAATGACTATATACTGTATAGACTAAACTATATCCGAACTGCATTTCAAGTCAATTAAGGTTAGGATTAGGTTTAGGGTTACGTCATGTATATTTATGTAATACAAAGTTTAAATGCTGTAAATAGTGACTTTCTACGAGAAAATAGTTCTAAGTTAGTGCCTCTCGATAAGGTATTGCATCTTGACTGTACACCGGTATAGACCGGGCTCAAAGGAAAATGAGCGAAATGCGGCCGGTGTTACACCAGTGTCATCATGATCTGTTGGTAGCTCGGTCCCTCGAGTTTGAGAACAGTGCCACGTGTAACCAGACAGAGCTCGTTCCATGCGTCAAACCAGTGCCAAATGTGAGCAGACAATTTGGAGAGACAGGACTCTGCGTTCGACTCTGTTTGCTTGGCGTGGTACTGGTAGCTCGACGATCGACGTAATGGGCACCCCTGCTTTAAATGAATGGACACCAGCGATTTGACCCCATAATAAAACTTAACCCCCCCTGTAAAACAAATGAATGATATAGATTTGGAAAACACTTCCAGAGCCCCTCCACTGCCATGGCTCTGTAGTGTTCCAACCTGTTGTTGATGGTATAGAGACGGTTCAAACAAATGCAGCTGCCATCTGGGCTTGTCATGAGGGTTCTGCTCTCACCAACCTTCATTATGCAGGACAATGTTATGTAATGTTGTTGATGCTATTCTAACAATGACACAAACATGTTTTTTAGCGAGTCACTTTAGGCAAGGTTTTGAGTCACTTTGCTCTCGCAAAATATCAACGTTCACCTGGAAAACAAATATATTTCCTAATCTTCACCTGGATCCTACATTTCTCAATAGATTTATTGGGGAAAACAGTGTTTTTCAAGGCCATTTTCTAAAAATGCATTTTTGTAACATTGTGGCTACAACATCTCCAGAAACGTTAAAGCCCTCTGATTATAAGAAAATAAACTATAGCATCGTTACTAGAAGACCTTATGAACCTAATTGGATTGGTAAAGCCCTCTTTCTATAAGACCGGACCGGTTCAGGCGGTGGGGTCAACCCCCACAAGTTTGCGTTTCAATTGACAATACCGAACCACCGGGCATTTCCCCATATACTCAATGCAACGTGACCCAGTGTCGGTGAAAACAAACCAATATCTGTCCATATCGCACTTTTGCGTTGGCAGGTTATCATAGTAGTCAAACGACATTTCATGACGATGTGACTTCACAAAGATCCTCTCAAACCAAATGATAACCGCTCAAAGTCCAATGCATTTCCATGAGCGGAGAGCAGTGTTTTCACCGATGCGAACCGTCATATTAATTTGTGACATAAGACCGGAATTGTCAATAGTAGTTAAGACAAGCGCTCCGGTCCCTATCTGGAATGGCCACTAGAGGGCGCAGTGGAGCTACGTTTCATGCCGGTAAAGTAGAGGATGAAATCCTTTTAGCTATTTTACGACTTTTTTTATTTTCAACTACACCGTTTTAACAACTCATTATGCTGTAATATAGTGTTAGATGCCTATTTCAAACAAGAAATACATGTTTTTTTGTAATTATTGAATTGAGTCTCCAACCTTGCTACATTATTTACTCAGTTTTAAGTTGCCGTTCTCACAGGACACAGCACTAACGCCAAAGCAGGTCTGCGCTTGATTCAATATGATCATGTTGTAATTGTTTCTACTTTTAGGCTTGTGGTATTTGGTCAAATGCATTTTTCCTCATCTAAATCCTACATGTGCGTCCCAAACCGCTCCAATAGGCAAAGCGCTCTAGACCCTAGTCCTGAAGTGGTCTGGGTTGGGAGCGGCTTGGGTACGGTTCGTCAAAGGCTGTGGAGACACTTGCAAAACACTCCTCTCTGTCCTTTTTCGGGTCTTATCGAAAAAGAGGCCTTAAGTAGCACCTTACATCTCCAAATTAATGTATTTTTTTCCTCATTCAACTGCAATGTCTCACCTTAAGAATCTATATGAGCACCTCAATCCCCAAACCCAAAATCACCAGTACCGGTATGCAACCCACATCTTCTCTCCTACGTTTAGAACTATAACCTTCCCCAGCTTTAGCTTCAACAGCGCAGACGTCTGCCGGTGCCTCCAGCCCTTCAGAGGCAGTTTCAGACAAATGCTCCCGCCGCCGCATTGGCCCCAGAGGCGGAGGGTCGAGCCGCGGGAACAGGAAGGAAAATCCGTCTGGTCGCGCTGCTACCGGAGCGACAGAAGGCCTTTAATCATCTCCGCTCTCTCCGGGAGTGACATCCACAGACAGTGAAAGAAGCCGGGGGCCGGGGGGGGGGGGGAGTCGCCCAGCAGACTAAAGCAGACAAACAACAGGCCGCGAACGTCGCCGCGCGGATCAGCCGCGACGAGCCCACACACACGTGTACGCGCTCGGGGCTCGGCCGGAGACGCAGATCGACAAGACTGATTTTTTTCATGTTCTCGCCCAGGATTCACAGCATCATTAAACAACCAGCCGATATCTCCCAGGCACCAGCGCACATAATGATATTAGGTTCATCAATTGCCTGCGTCTGTGTGTGTTTATGCCTTGTAGAAAGTGTAATCCATCCCATAGTAAAATGATCTCCCATATATGCAGCATAAAAGGCATCTAGTTGAGAAGGTGTCAACCAGCCAGAGGATTGGTTAATATTGGGCAAATGCTGTTGTTTCCTTACTATGAAAGTGCACATTTCTATCCTGGCTAGTTTTAACAGGAAGGGCATCTGATGTTTTTATTAATGATGTGATATTCTTTTTGTCACCCTCCTTCCACTCTAACATTTGTATAACACCCTCAAATAATTGGAACAGGAGTAAGGAAACAAAAAAACTCATGGCATGCATTTGTGTGATTTTGAACTGCGGGGCCCGGGTGATATACCAGAGAACCACAGCTTTGGAGGTAGTTTGTAGATTGTAGAACTATAGAAGACATAAGAGCCAAAGCCATATTATACTGTTGAACTTTCTTCTATATCAGACAAATAGGTAAGCAAAGTTTGTTTGTTTGATTTGATGACCAATCCTGCCATCTTGTGTCACGTTAGGTTTGGTGTCTTATATCAGCTGTTGTTCTTAGGCGTGAGCGGCCTGTCGCGACCTGCCAGGTCTATCAGGCCGGTCACGCCCTCCTATCCCATGTGCGGGACAGTTGGAAAGCTCCTTCATCTCTGTTCATTGTAGAAAAGCCTTGTTTCCTGATCTCAATCGCCTCCTTGATCCAACGTTTATATTATTGCTCTTAGTTAATGATACGCGTGTGTTGTCCGAGTCCATCACATGGTTGCTACGTTTGCAGTGGTCTGCTATCGCCGACTTAAGGTTTTCTTGTTGTGCCTTGTTTAAATGTTCATATGTTGAAATATAGTCTAAAAGTGCTGACCAGGAGAACAAGGAAACTCCACACAGAAAGTCCACCTCTGAGGTCCTTTAATGTTGTGCTATAGCAGTGATAACCACTCTGCCGCTATGTTTTCAGATAGGAATGTCCCGATCCGTAATTCACTATTGGCAGCTGTAGTTTTGAAAGTATCTGTTTGGATTCTGGTTCGATGCCTGGATCGGAACTATCCACTAAAAGACTAGCCTGGCTATTGGTTCAAACACAGATGCAGATTTGTTACTCGCCACTTAAATGTGGTCGACTGAAGACTCCCAACTCACGTTTTATTCAGAAGTAACTTTCTAACTTCTAATTAAAATAGTTTAATAGCTCGCCAGTTGATTTGGCAGAAGATGGCGATCGTCAGTGAGGTATTTCTTGTTAAATGTAATGTTTTTTTGCACACGTCATGTTGGTCGAACCATGCGTGTTCAGAAGGTTTCCGAACGTATCGAGTACACGCCGTGGTAAAGGATTGGAGAAGCATGTACTCTTGCTGGCCTACTGTTGAAGCAGGTGCCAAACTCTATGGAAGAGAAACAGTTGTTGAAATACATCCCCAAAAAGAAAATGTCCAAATGTTTTCTCTGATCATTATTTGATAGTAACTGGATTCACAAACCTTACATATTATTCGACTGA
>OMNZ01067677.1:6319-26479 GCA_900303255.1 Lesueurigobius sanzi | reverse complement strand
CCCTCTCTCTCTCTCTCTCTCTCCTCCCTCCCCCCCCTCTCTCTCTCTCTCTCTCCCCCCTTTCCCTTTTTTTTTTTCTTCCCTCCCCCCCCCCCCCCTCTCTCCCCTCTCTCCCCCCCCCCCCCCCCCCCCCCCCCCCCCTCTCTCCCTCTCCCTCTCTCCCTCTCCCTCTCTCTCTCTCTCTCTCTCTCTCCTCCCTCCCTCTCTCTCCCTCCACCGGTTAATATTCATCCTCCCTGCACTGTCACAGCCCACAGGACACAGCGGCCCCACCGTGCTGCAGTAAATTAGGCTGTGAACCAGAGGGAACAGGCCGCCTCCCTCCAAAAACCATCAGTGTGACAGCAGGAATTCACAGTCAAATTTTATTGAGTGACTTTAAAAAAGACATAGCTTGACACAGAAAACTTAAAGCCCTAGAAGAAGAGAGAAAAAAAAAAACGAAATCCCCGCAGTGTACAGGACCTCTCTCACCAAAAAGAGCTGCGGTACAATGTAGGCCCTTATAAATCAGTTTGGGTTCGTATTCTAGGCTAAAATACGACCACTCATTGCACTCATCTATGTTTCCCATCCCCTGCACCATCGATTAAACTCAAAAATAGCAAAAACATACATAAGAAATGGCTTTGAATGAGCAGACTGGTATTGGCAAAATAAAGAAACGACTTTAGGTTCAATATTAATGCTCACAAGGTCAAACATGGGCTGTGTCCGAATGTCCACACTATTCCCTATGTACTCATTCACTTGTATAGTAGACTATATAGTGGACTCATTTTATTGGCAATTCGGACATGTTTCTCCCCCTAGCCACTGATCACGTGACTCGAGCGCCGCAATGACGTGATTTACGGAGGAGAGATAGGGAGCATCGCGTCCGAAATGTAAACAAGACGAGTGCACTACTTGCGCTGAAAAAGTTCCCAAAACTCCGCAAATAATGGATTTCTGCGACCAAGACCGACCCAATTCAAGACACACTTTATTATTTGAGGATATATATTAGTCCGACAAGTTTTACTCAACGTGGATTTTACAATAATGAAGAAAACAGCTTGGGATTGTTGCATTTTACCAGAGAAGAGAAGCTAGCGATGTCAAGCTAAAGGTAAGCAGCTAACATTAGCATCTTTTCCTCGTAGCGGGTCATATTTAAGGGGTTTTTATTCATAAATAATCCACAACACACCACTAAAGCCGTGTTTTGAAGAGTTTCATTCATCCGTGTTGAGTCCTGACGCTGTCCGCTGGTCACGTCAGACACTCGCAGTGCATTGTGGTCTATATTGACCGGCTTAGTGACCATCACTGCTCACTACTTTTCGAGATGCATTGTGGGAAATTTTCAGTGCACTACTTTTTTCTCTCTGGACATTCGGACATCCCTAGAAAATGGCGTATCTACTATATAGTACACTATATAGGGAATAGTGTGGACATTCGGACACAGCCATGGACTCATTAGTTTGTACAACTTTTAAAAAGCCGCAGCAGAATCCCTCTTATGTTTCTTCAGGACATTTCAATCAGGCAGTTTAGAGCCCTGTAATTTCTCTAATAGCTGCTGCCAGATCTGTCTCCCGCTGCTCTCTGTCAAGACTGCAGCCCGAGACTTTTATGTGACAGAACGGCAAGACTTCTTTGGTCTCACCTTTTTCATGTTCGCAATGAGCTACAAGACGCAGATCTCCGAAAATGATTGAATCCAATTAGTATTTTCCACCTTTTTGGAATCATTGTACTGTCTTGTGTTGAAAAGCACCGCAGGACTCCACCAGCCAGACAGGGTGCCACTAATGTCTGTGCCAATTTGCCAAGCTATATTTGGTTTCATTGCAAAAAAACTAATCCTAAAATAAGTTACATTTTCTTAACCTTGATTTGAGTAGATGAGAAAATGATTATTATTATAGTTAAAGGCTCTTTATATCAATTTCATGAACTCTGCAGGCTAGTTTTACAGCATTTCTGTGACAGTGACCTTAAAAAGGGGCCCCCAAGTTATGAAACATGCTTAAACCCATCCCTGTGATGAACTGGGGTGCTAGAAGTGGGTTAGGAAAGTTAAGAAAGAGTTTGTACTAGAACTAACAATTTGATTTATTCATTGTGATAAAAATTTAAAAATAAATCAGGTATAGTGCCTTTAAAAAACATGAATCTCACTAGAAATGAGAAGATCATTTCCTCTTGCTGTATTGACGGTGATGCTTCTGAAGTCACACTAGTTGAAATTCAAGTGTTTCAAATGCATTTAAATGAAGGTGGCACAGTGGATAAGTTCTAAACCAGGGTGCCACATACAGTATTTAAGTGTGTGTGGTATGAGGCTAGAGACAGTGGTCGAAGCAGTGAAACATTCAATTGGGTGCATTTACCGCAGATTTTAACCATGAAACCACACTTTCATGTAGGTTTGGAAGCTGTGTCACTCTAATGTAAGATATTGCTATATAAATAAAGTTTCTTCTTCTTCTAAAATGTAAGAAATTGAGGTTATAATTGTCTAGAATTATTAAACTTGCCGTAAAAAGTACAGTCTCTCATGATGTGTGCCAACAGGACTCCCTTGATAAAGAGGTTCTTAATCTCAAAGGGACATTCCTGGTTAAATAACTTTAAAAAGTGTTGCTGGAGTAGGCCAAATTTGTAAGGAAATTTACATGGTGCTAAAAGAAAAAATAAATTGGCGTAAAGCTGGGATTTTGAAATATTTTATCCGTTGTCAATTATATTGTCAAATATATCGTTATCATGATATTTCTTTTTCATATCGTGATACTGTAAGCTGCAAATAACTTTTTTACAACCCTGTCCTTCAAAATGACTGAGAAAAATGATCCCTAGCGAAACCACTGGTCCTGGTCATGCAGTACTTTTCTGTTTTTCTGTTTCACACACTTTTTCTACATGTTTTTGAACATCCATAACATCTTTGGCAGTTGTATACTTGTAATTTATCGAATATAAAAGCTTTAAAATATGAGTATTTCATCAAACAGAGGCTGGTAAGGTTGATTTGATGGCTACTTGCTTGACACTCATGTGTTCTTGAGCAGGACTTTTCACCCGTTCTATTTGCATGCAGGTTGTGTAACTTAATGGAGGTAAAGTCATTTAGCTGAGGTTCAGGAGCAGGGCCACGCCTCAACGCTTCTCCTACCAGTCCCATCGCTCCTCGTCAGCACCTCCCCCTTTTCCCAGCAGCTATTTAACCAGGAAGTTCATTCATCTCTGCTAGTCACGTTCTCCCGACCCCACCCTCCCACCGACTACTCAACCATCTCTACTTGAAGGCAGGTGGGTCCTCAGTCTGTTGGGTAATCTCCAGACACTCGCCCAACCATTCCATCGTACATCGTACAATAAATAATTCTAATCTACTTCTGTTGTGACGTGGTCCTTGCTTGTGAAATACTGTATAAATCCAATACTTGGCCTCTGCACAATTCACTTTTTGACCTACACCCACCATTTGAAAACCAGGGAAACTTGCGTCTAAATCCTAAAATCATTCCGAACTGATTTTTCACACAACACCTACAGTCCACCTCTTCAACTTCAACTAACCCTCTCTATTTTTGTGCCTCACATTTAAAATAGCGAACATATTTTCCTCCCGTTGAGAGGCCAATCCAGTCCAGTGGGTGGCTGTGAAAAAGGAAGAAAATAGCCGTCTTGTAATATGTTGAATTAAAAAACAGGTATCTAATTGTGTTTGGGTTGCGAAATTAAATAAAACACGTCCCTATTCTCCACAAATGAATACAAATCGCCAACGAAAGCTGCTGGATATTGCTGAATCAGAAAGTACAAATGGTTATGTTTTTTTTAAACTGTGTTAAACTATTACTCTCCTTTGGGAGTGTCCGGCTTAATCAGGCTGCAGTGATTACTCTTTCTCTGCAGCTTGTTTTGCTTGTTAATTATGTGCTTCCCAGGTTATTTTTCCTTCTCCTTCTAGTTTTTTGGTCTCCTTTTTATTGTTATCTCATCAGTGCGGCCTCCCTGCTGCCCAGCGCCCCACCACAGCCCTATCTTAGCAGTGCAGCTCAAGCCTCAGAGATCTTATCCGCAGTGATTGCAGCCTCCTGTGGCCATCACATCACCATTAGATCCCCTGCCTATGTGTAGTTACTTCTGTCTGGCCTTGGACCCACACTTGTTGATGTGTTGTTTAGAATTTACGAGTCTGTGGTATTTACATTTTCTACCTTTTTCTACGTATTCTACCTACAGTGGCGAGAATCGACAAACAATGGCAACTCTTCAGCCAGCAACTGCTTTATTTTTTGATTAAACAATGAAAAAAGCCCAAGTAGATAAAATAGAGAGAAGATTAGCCTGGCAAGCCAGCCTGACTCCATGTATGAGATACATTGGAAGACTCTGGTGAGAATGCTACCAGACCAATCACAGCACAGGAGCCGGGAGTTAGCGATGCGTCCTTTTCAGCATTCTTGTGCCGTTGACTGGCTTGCAAATTGGAGACAAGAGGCGGGACTACGTAAATGCAGAAGGAAGGGTTAGGGTTAGGGTTAGGGTGGGTTTGTGTCGAAAACATCCTTTTTAAAAAGAAAAGCCTTCAGAGGAGGCAGATGTTGTGGTTTTAAGGACAAGTTCGGCTCATTCTAAACAAAAGATAAGGCCGTGCTAAAACACGCTCTTTTGCGGCGGCCATCTTGACTAGTTTGTAGGCGCTGAAAATGACGCATCGCAAGCTCTCGCCTCCGTGCTGTGATTGGTCTGGTAGCGTTCTTATCAGAGTTTGAGCAGCCAACGGCGCTATCCCAGACTGTCTTCCAATGTATCTCATACATGGAGTCAGGCTGGCTAACAGGCTAAGAGAAGATGGTAAAGGATACTTGTCGATAGCGGCTCTAAACGTTGACATTTTTACACATTTCCCCCTTTCAGGCCTGATAAACCTATACTGCTACATCACATCCTTTGGTCCATTAACTTGTTCTGCTTCTGATGTGGAGGACTTTGCCGTTTTATTCCTGTCTTGGGGCATGCTGTTGTTGTGGCTGCTAAATCTCAATAATAAGCTGCTTGTACAATGACTGAGCTTTTCCAGCATTTCTAATGGGGCTCTTGAGTCAGACGCCTGTTAGCTCATTCACAATAAGCCGCAGCCTAATGAAGTGTAAAGTGGACATGTGAGAAGTCCGTGATGGGGCCAGATCAGCTATAGCGGACTCCAGCTCGATGCTAATGTTGTTAGCATAGAGGTCAGTTCATTCCACCTGAGTTTATCTGCACTTCATAATCCACTGTTAGGTCGATAGTGATACAGCGAGTCAATTTAAAAGAGTTCAACTCACACGCAAGGACGTGTCAAGCTGGCTTATGTGAATAAACAGGGCTGAATTTTGACTCATTATAGATACACTGCAAAAAATGGTCTGGAAATTAGTCAAATGTTATCAAAATAAGTATGTGCCCTAAAGTAACTAATTTCAGGAAATCTGTCCATGTTGCAAGTTGTTTACACAGACATTTACATGGACATGTTTCTTCAAATGTGTTACTCAAATTAAGGGCACATTTAATTAATAGTAGAATTTGACTTGCTTATTTCTAGATTACCTTTTGCAGTGTATGAAATAATGAAATGTAATATTACTGCCAAATGAAATCACCACTAATCAGAGCAGGACTAAACCTGAACGCGCATGACTTAACTAGGCAAGCGGTGGTGTACGCTTGATTCAGTCATGTTAAATTAGGGCTACAGCTTGTGAGAAACCCATGAACCAGGACGCCACCGTTTGTGAAACAGTTCTGTAGTAGCCCAGGAAGTGAACAATGTTTATGATCGACAATAATGGTGATGGAATGATGGATATTAATAATTTTTGTTCATTAAGTCCATATTTTGCCCTGCTGTGGTGCCGCTCTTTGTTTCAGCTGGTGCTAATGGAGCTGATGAGTCTTTAATGTACAGATGGCACTACTTGCTCCAAACACTCAGCACTTTTTCTACTTTAATAGTCTGGCCAGTGGATTGTTGCGCCGCCATGTTTTTTCTTCCAAATTAAATGCTGATGTACGATTTCAGGCTCATTACGCTCCTCACTGCTCTGCCTTGTTTAGTCACTTGGGATTCTGGCTTTGTCCTTCAGACAGTTACTAAAGTGTAAATTGTGGAGGCTTTGTTTTAAAAGTATTATTTGTGACATGGCTTTCTCATTTCTGGAAGTTTTGGCTCTAAAAATGTAATGCTGCTTTTTTGATGTTTAATGCTTTTGGGTCAATCTGGTGGTCAGTGGCCATTCCTCTGGTTGTGTTAACATTCATAGATTGAACACTTTCCTGTGTGTCTCCAGCTGTAAATGTAATGATGCATATATCATGCATATCATGCATTATATAGTTGTTATTCAGTGAAAGAGCTGCTGCTGCTGCACAGCTCATTTCTGATGGTCATACGTGTTTGACTGCACCTCTGTGCACAAACACTCATATTAACACCTGACATTTTCTCTTCTAGCCAACGCCGGGCACTGTTTCCCCAAACAAGGTAACTGACCGGCGGGCGAATGATTCCCTCTTCATTTTTCAATGTATTTTAAGTTCACATTTTTAGTTCAGTCTCTTAATGTCTCTTTGACTGTCTCCCTCTTGTATGTCTTCCACCCTGGGCTGTGTTTTCTGTCAGTTTCTAACTTGATTAAAGGGCAACTCTCAGAAATCACACGTCAGAAGTCAGTGAACATGTCAAGTGTGTGACACTGGTGTCTGGTAATAGAGAGAAAAGGCTGTGAGGAATGGAGTATCATTATAAAGCTGGGCTCCTTTAGATTCTTACTTACAATGGTCTGAATTTTCCTCATTCCTTCCTCTATTTCAAAAGAAAGACTGAAAACCACTTAAGATGACATGAAGTCATAACACAAAAGGATTTGTCTTGCAAGTCTTGTTGCTTTGATCTATTGCAAACTCATTTTAGTTATTTCCTGTTCCTTTCAGAACAAAAAAATCAATAAGTCTTCACATACCACAATGTCCTAGTGGTAAACAGTCTAACATCTCATCTCATCTCTCTCTCTGTCTCCCTCTCTGCCCCTCTGTCCCCTTCATCTCCGCTCCATTCGTCCGCACCTGTGTGTGTGACTGTCTGTGGGGAAATCTCTGCATGCTCGTGTGGCTGCTCATTCACTTCCTTCTGCATCTTCTCCACCCTTTTCCTCCTTCCCCCGGACTCCTGTCTGCCTCCTTCAGATGCCGAGCGGGGTGGCACTCACATGATCTCCACCGATGACCTGGAGTACCCGCGAGAGTACCGGACTTTGGGGAATGCCCGCAGGTTCTCCAATGTGGGGCTGGTGCACACGTCGGAGCACCGGCACACGGTCACGGCCGCGCAGAGCCTGGAGGCGCTCACCAACCTGCACAAGGCCGACATGGAGCGCAAACGGGACGCCTTCATGGACCACCTCAAGAGCAAGTACCAGCAGCAACAACAGCAGCTGCAGCACCACAGCCCCCACCACACCCCGCCCTCGCCCTCCCCGTCCCACGGCAGCATGAGGGGGTCATCTGAGCGCGCCGCCCGGGAACAGGTACAGGACAAATCTGCAGTAGTGATGTTATTCTGTGTGCTGCATGCAGACTTTTACTCTCTTCTCCGTGCATCCAGTTATAGTGTGTACCAGCTTTATAGCAGAATATTGTTTCGTAAAATCCCCCCAAAATATATTGTTCTTCCGTTGATATCACAATTCTGTACTTGTCTGTACGATGCTATACTAGTACGATATACCCATCACTTCACGTTCATTTTAGTCCTAATTCAACAGCATACTCAGAAAAAAACCTGAAGTTCGACATTGCGTCTTTTATTACCCATAAATCCAAGTGCCAGAGTTGCCAGAACGACACAGTGCTGTAACATAATGAATTCAGAGGCTTTCAAACAGGTGCACGTCAATGAACAACTGACTGAGTAATTAACTTTCAATTACGCTGTGCCTGTTTAGACAAATTAGCACTGTACATCAGCAATTGGCCATTTTTCATTTTAATGTTCACTCAACGGCAGCCAGTGAAGCCACCTTTGGGTTTTCATAACAGTGTTTTTCCTGCTAAAATATACTTGAACTGAGTAATTTGTTTAGTTTTTGTAAAAGGGGCTGTATTTAAACTGACAATAGACCCCAGTGGGACAATCCTGCCTCGGCTTAAATCCACTCACACGCCATACTTCCACAGGGACATGGCAGAGTGGTTAGCTCTCGTGTCTCGTTGCAAGAAGGTCCCAGGTTCAATTCCCAGGACAGTGTGGGACTTTAATGTGTGTAGTTTGCTCAAGGTACTTAAGGTACATTTTCTGAAACACCAAGAAACACTTCTTTCTTTCTTGGACTAATGGCAACTTGAAAACATAATGGATGAAAAAATACCATAGTCGATTTTCCACCCTTAAGTTAAACATTATACACACAGATACTCATTCACATATTTCATTTTAATCCTTAAGTATGCAATAGTACACTTAAATATTAGGTACGATCACATGATTAGATTAGATTGTAATTTAAGGCGAGACACTGCAGGTGAATAGGGAACACATTTAAATTGAGTGACATTAATTTGAAACTTTTGCTGTATATTATTGACATAAATATGGGGGGGGGAATGGTTTGCAAGTTTTCTGTCAATTTTCATAGTTTCGTATGAAAATGTATGTAAAAATTAGGCATTTCATGTGTAAAAATTACCAAAATTGCCTATGTGACTAAATCTAAATAACGGATAAAGCCAGATTCAAATGTACGGTTTTATTTTGTTGATGTATTAGTTAAAAATATTTGTTCTGAGGGGATTTTTTTGGATATCTTGTTTATTTTTTTAATCAACTACTTATTAGTGAATAAATCTGTAAAAGTTGAAATTTTGGAAAAATCAGGCAATAAATCAGGCTAGGAATTAAATATTACAAAATCCCTCTGACCAAATATTGCTAAGTACAAGGCTAGAAGGTTTGGAGTCTGTTCATGCTACTGAAGGAAAGATCTTGTTGCAAGAGTGATTTGTTTATGTAGGTTCTCAGTCGTACAGGAGTTGTCCATCATAGGCAAAAATTCGCAGTCTTCATCTGTACTCATCAGCTACGATCTTTAGACTGATGACGATCTTTGGACTAAGATCGAAACGTCCTACACTTCAACTACAGAGTACAGACGAAGACTGAAGAATTTTTGCCTACGATTTACTCGCTGATGATTGACTTTAAAGTTAAGTTGTGTCTGCGGAAGATGTTGTCCGCGTATTTTCTTCACTAGCTTGTCCCAGACAGGATATTATCATAGATGACATGCGGTGTCTTGTTGTGGACTTTACGCACTCCACGTGGATAGCAAATAGGTCAATATTTATCAGTGAGAGTCGGAGGGAAAAAATTGCAGCTGGAGTCATTTCCTGGTCTGCGGCTCAGCAAAACTTCATAAAATAACCATCGTAAAGGGTGAGTTTGGTCATTTTTCTACTTTAACATAGTAGCTACGATGATTATGGACCAAACTATGATGAAGAAATTGGCCATCGTGAAAAATCAATGGTTTACCTGCTGTGTCTCGCCTTAAGTGCAGGTAACAGGTAACAGAGGAGTGTGAGTGACGATTTACGTACTATACTGTAATACAAATGTGTGTGTGGGAGGAGCCACAGGGGCAGAGCATGGCACCATGGGGGGTGGCTTGGTACCGGCACCAGCCAATCAGGAATTTTGAACGTAGTAGCCAGTGTTGAACCTGAAGAGAGCCCCACGCAGATGGTGTTAGGCACTAAAGTTAGATTTTAAGGAGTCTGCACTAAAATGTCAAAATATCGGGGAAATGGACATTATTCAACACCCATTTAGACAGTTTAGCAGCAAAAAAAAGTTGATTTGGGGGTTAGTTGTTCATGAATGATGAACAACTTTAAAGCCGGACCGACAGTGTACAGGGGGTTACAAGCCACGATTAGCTGCTTACGACAAATTTTAAATTGCACGGTCACAGGGTTTTCTGATTGATATTAATCGTGAGTTGTGAGATCTCACCGCTGCTGTAGCCCACTGGAGGAGAAAGGAGGACAGAGGGCGGGCACAGACAGGAGCAAGGAAAATACACTGCTCATAATATGTTTCTGAACAAATCAACACATACTCTACACAAAAGTCTGCAAAAGTTTAGTGGTTTAATCTAAGCTTGGTTTGCCTCCTTGACTTTTAAATGGGTTTGGGTTCGTATTTACTAATTAGCCCAATATCACAACACGAGTCTCCTCAGAGGACTTCACAGACATCAAAACAGTGAAACAATGAGCAAATATAATGCCCAAACAGATGTAATATCAGGTCAGTCGTCACTCCATACAGTATGAACACCTCCATCTTGGGCTCGGGGTCGGATCGTACAGTGCGAGTTGATGAATAATTTGGCACGTTCCAAACCGTCTGTAAAATCGCACAGTGTATACTTATACTGGTCAACTTAACTATAGACCAGTTAAAAGCCAAACTCTACCAACCTTTTTCAGGGAAAACCAAAAACTGTTCCCTAATTAAATGGCGAACTTTCAGATAAGCCCCTAAAAAGGCAGAGTTTGGTTCTTCATGGCAGCACACGCGATCTAAGTGACTTTGAAAAATGGTGCTGGGAGCTGCGACAGGCTGCTCTTCTGAACCGTGATTAAAGTGACATTTTGGCCACATCAGTCAGAAAGTATTTAAGGGGGTTGTTGTCACTTGGGAAATGTGTGTGTGAGTCTCTGGAGAAGGATCCTCATACTTCAGTGATAAGGTCAGCGACGGCATGTTATCGAGCTTTAAGCAGACTTGTATGAAAGCGGCTTAGCGTGAGCCGAGGTGCCCTCTCAGATAATTGACAAATACACAAGAGGTGACACTTAGGGCGTCTGTGGGGACGTGTTATTATTATTCCTCAGAGTCTCAGTCATGTTGATGTTGTAGCACTGCCATGCTTTCAAATTATAGACACTTTTCATTTGCAGGTTTGCGTGACTTCAGCGCTGCTAAAATAGGGCTAGGCCGGTTTGCTTTGGTGGTGGAATGATTTGATTCGTCGTCAAACGACCTTGGGGTCAAAGCTCTCAATCGTAGCCCAAACTACTTGACCACTTCCTACTATTGCTAGTGTTGCACATCACAAGTCCTAGCAGGGAATTTAAGGGAGACATCAATTTGAAGCTTAAGCTGTATATTACTGACATAAATATGAGTTACTTTATTTTTTGTGCCAAAATCTGAATAATGGATAGAACACACATTATTTTTTGGAAATCCTGTTTACTTTTTGAATAGCTAGTTATTAGTGAATGAATCTGCAAAAATGCAACTTTTGGTTTGGTTTTAAGGGGTTCAAAACTCAATAAATCAAGCTTGGAGTTAAATATTGAAAAAAATCCACCTGAAGAAAAAACTTCAAAGTACAAAGCACAAGACTGGGCAATTTGTTGTCTGTAGGACCTACCAAAGTAGAGATTTGGTTCCACAAGCCTAATATCGAGAAAAAAGAGCAACTAAACCCCAAATCATGTTACTGCATAGAAATCTTAATTTAGTGTTAAAAACTGTCTGTGTTGCCCTTGTGCTGCAAGATGCATTTCTGGGATTTCACAAGTCACGGAAATATAAAAAGACCCCAATCCTGGGGCAGTGTTGGCATAAATAGGCAGATTTCACAACAAGCACTTTTATCAATACTAATAAACATGTCAACAACAGTATTTGCACTGTTTGTTTTGTATTTGTATCTGTATAAGCAAAGGATCAAACACAAGGTATGCTGTTAAAAACATACAAACACAAGTAACATTTTTCAAAACAAATTTTAACCTACTTTATCGTTAGCTACATTTTGAGACTAGATGTGAAGGCTAAAAGGAGTGTGCATGATCCAATCAGCAGCAAATCTTCCCTCAATAGTCTGTCCATTTCCCAAACTATTCAAATCAGATTCTTTCCAGATATTGAGATATTGCTGTGCTACTGAAATTAGCACAGTAATATCAATCTGGCTTTTGCCAGGTTAAAAGGTTCTATGCTGAAGGACCATATTTCCCCCCGGTCCTGACGTTGCCTACCTCTGTGCTAAACGATTGATTGTTGCTGATGAAGCCTCTTAAGGTGAGAAGCGAAGCATGTCTATGGTTTAGTGGTGCAATACAAATGAACAGACTTAACAACATTTATTATTTAGCGCTGGAAATAAGGCTGAGCAGATCTCAGTGCCAATCTAAGTACCTCACTAGACAATGATGCTGAGTGATTACATCTACTGCATTTGCACTTCAAAACTTAATTTTCAAAGTTGCTGAAGACATTTAAATTGGAAAGGGTCTGAAAGCTTATGTGCTGCTGTGCTGGTTGTTCCAAGCCTGAATAATGAGAGGTTTCCCACCGAAAGACGGGCCCATTAAAAAGTCACAGAAAGACAATTTAGCATAAACCCTCTTTCAAATCAATATATTAACAGCAACCCACACATTAGCTAAAAAAAAAGCTATAATTATAATCAATTAATTAAATGGATAAAACATTCAATTT
Organism: Lesueurigobius sanzi; assembly: GCA_900303255.1. NCBI lineage: Eukaryota > Metazoa > Chordata > Actinopteri > Gobiiformes > Gobiidae > Lesueurigobius > Lesueurigobius sanzi. The sequence goes on along the minus strand of OMNZ01067677.1, from coordinate 13,917 downwards.
CACTACTAGAAAAATATCTGCTATAGCACCTTTAGGAAAGATGGGGGAGAAAGCGCATGAATGGGAGGAGGAGGGGCCAGTGACAGACAGGTGGAGTCCTTAGTTTCCACGGCAACCTCTGCCTTTTATGGTCATGGGGGATATCGCATTGCAATGGTCAGGTTGCGCATAGAATAGGATCCTACAAACGAGAAGAAAAACATATGGCCATGGAGATGGGAGGTAATACCTCAATCCTAAAGTGACTGGGCATTTCCAGCACGGTTGGGGGTTGGTGGCGGCAACTGGATCCCTATAGTCATACATGTTGAAATAGATGCTCTGGAGAGGGGCGGAGGAAGGAGAGAGAGATAGAGAGAGAGAGAGAGAGGGGGGAATGGGAGGAGGAGGAGCCGGAGCGATACGAGCGCACCAGGCATTCAAAACGTCCCAGCGCTCAATTAGCTGCAGGAACCAGCCGCCCATCAGCGAAGGAGTTAATCGGGCTGGTGTTGTAATGAATTAAATAAAAAGGAGTTTCCGCTGCATGTGGTTGGCGACCGCGCGGGGGGAGAGAGGGAGACGAGGCGGGCGGGCAGGCAAGAGCAGGGGGAGGCGGGTTGTACCGAACACCGGAGAGAGAGAGAGAGAGAGAGAGAGAGAGAGCGCAAATAGGCTCAAACGCAATGAGGATACAGCGCACCTGACGGACACTTTGTGGGGCATGAGTGGCTTGGAGTGGAGTGGTGGATAGTCACAGGTGCAAGAGCAGGTGAGCTGGAAGCACAAGCTTTTTTGGATTTTTTTGCAAACTGTTGCGGCGAGATGCTGTTGAAGCTGCTGTTGGATTGCACGTGCTTGTTGTGGTGACCGTGCCTGTGTGTGAGAGTGTGTGCATAAGCTGAGAAAACCACCGGCTATAGACAGAGAGAGGAGGGGTTGGATGATAGTAAAACCTCCAGTGTGTGGCCAATCTGTAACGCTATTTATGTTTGGGTTGCGACACCGGCCGTACCTGTGGTGGATAGATGGAGAGTGATAAGAGTGACAGCGAGGCAGCAGGGTGGGGGGCGCGCAGGGGATGACGACATTGGAAAAGGGGAAGCTGGAGGTGCGGGTGAGTGCGGGCTGCTTTACATGCAGGTCAGGGAACGCGGCTCGCATCTCGCTACTCTCCGCGCTCCTTCTGCTGGAGAGGATATCTCCGCTCGCTAGCGTTCACCATACAAGTGTACACAGTGTACACGCCTTGCTGTGCGTGACAGTAAATAGGCAGATTCTAGCCTCAAGCCCAAAGTCAATCCCGGCGTCGTAAACAGATAACTGTCTGCTCTGGGTTTACGGGGGATTTAATTTATGAGAAAGCCACGGCAATTGGGGAACATTGGAGTTCATTTCCTTTTGCTGGTTAGTCAAAACAACACTAATACCCCTTTTTAATCAGTAGGAATGTGTTGCACAGTTGTAATGAATCAATCCAGTGTTTATTACTTTACTTGCACTGATAAATTGGGCCAGACGGATATTAGTGGGCCAATAAGCACTTAGGGAAATATTGTCTGTTTGTGAAGAGTTTGCCAATATGGCTGATGGCAAATTTTTGTTATTTGAAATCTTCAATTCTTCAGTTCAGTTTTGTAAGTCTTTTTTACAGTCAGAATGAGCACATTAACATTAAGATTGTACCTCCTCACACAGCAACAGCAGTACTCAATGTCAATGCACATGGTGTGTATTTTTAAACACTTTTGCCTTTTACATGGGATCACTAATAAGTTTTGCGTAAATTCTTCAAACTTTAGATTAAATATAAGTGGTTAGATTATTCACTATAATTATAGGTTTGCTTTATTTGTTTGTTTATTTGTTTGTTTGAGCAGATTACAGTCTTAATTTTTTCCCAACATTTGCAATTGTGCATTGAATAATACCTATTATTCTATTTACTAATACTTAAGTTATTAATCTGACTTGTCATTTTTCCACATTTCAAACACCTTTAATGTTAATGATGGGCCCCAAGACTTCATATCAGTTGGGACCTATTGTTTATTGCTTATTTGGTTGGGACAGTGCATGTTAATGAACCCACGTGTGAACCATGCATGTAAACCATCCAGACACGGAGAGAACATGCAAATTCCACACAGAAAAGCCTTGTCTGGCCCGGTATCGAACCCGGGATCTTCTAGCTGTGAAGCACGAGTCCTAACCACTGTGCTACCGTGCCATTGATAACTTTAATCAACAGTTAATTACGTTTTGAATGAGTAAAATTGCCAAATCAGTTGTAAAGAAAAAATGATGTGCTCAAATACTAATAATCAGTGACTGACCAGTTATGCACTTTTGTTTTTTATGGAGAGCCTGTGACAAAACAGGGCTGCATATTCCCAAACAGCCATAAATTGTGGTGTGGATTATGTAAGTAAGCCCTGAACATATTAAAATGTGTTGGCAGGAATGAAATGATTTTGAACCTTGAATAATTGTAATACTCCAGTCCATCAAAGAACATACTAAGACTGACAGACAGGCACTTTTCAAGAACTGTAAGTGTCAAGTCCCAACTTAAGCAGGACAGTGATAGAAAGACTGTGTTCACTGCACAGAAAGCGGTGGTTAAGGCTTATTAGCGAGGACCAGACACGAAAACAGCGCCAGAGCAAGCAAATAACTCCCCACAAATCACCAGTGGGCCATTATGCAGCCAGCCCTCAGAGTCTCTTATCTTTGTGGGAAATAAGATCATTAATATTTCTGAGCAGCAATTATTTACGACACACTATCGCTGGGCCCTGAGCTACAGTTTAGGCTACAGTCAAACTTAGTGGTCTTTGCCCTCCCAGTATTTTAAGTCTCTGGCAAATGCTGCTCAAGACAAATTATTGGCTAGTTCTGTATCCAAAATCACTATCTTCTGGGAGCAGCAATTCAGACACTTTTTGACTCATCCTTATTAAACAACCCTGTCCAGCTGACCACGTTTTTGCCACTATTCTAATTAATGTTTTGTATACAGTACATTTATTTGCAGAAAAGACAAACCCCAACAACTCCCTTTTGCTCTTATTCGACCGAATTATTAAAATAATGATACAGTTTGGCTTTCAAATAATGTAATTATTATGGTAAATACATGGCAAGAAAGACGACACATATCTAATTTATACCATGATAATAATGCGTATGGCTGTGCTAAATGTATCGGCAATATATTGTTGCGGAGATCTTGACAATATGTGTATCGTATTGAGGTGCCTGTATCGTGATACACAAATAATAAAAGAAAATATATTTCATTTGATTGGTTGACCCCATGGTTTATTCAGAACGTATCACAGCACACAAACTACTGCCATAGCAGTAGCAACTTGCTCAGCATATTTAGCATAATAAAAACCTATATTAATGCACCCATAAGATCATTGTTCATACGTTTCTTTGGAAAATTTATTTGTAAAAATAAATTGTATTATGAACACTGTATCGTGAAGTTGTTGGTAATACCCATCCCTAATGTGATAATAATAATTCTAACCCGGCATAAAGACTGTTAATATTCTTGTATTTTCTTGTCAATTATCTCTTATATCAGGGATCTCCAACCAGTAGCTCGCCAGCCCTTTCCAAGTAGCTCGCCAAAGGCTTTCTACATTTCTACATACTCTTGATGAGTCACATTTGAGATTCATTTTTGTTGTTCTGAGCAAAATATCTCCAAACATAGCAAAGTATAAAGCAGAAACTACAGTCATTTTCCTATATTGAGTTGAATGATCATCTTGGCTCCTAGAGGCCTAGTTACACGTTTTTCTTTGACGTATAAGTAGCTCGCTGCCATTTTTGTCACACAAAAGTAGCTTGCAAGGTAACAAAACAAAGGTTGGAGACCCCTGTCTTATACAAGTATTTTGTCTGTTTTTACATTATTCCAAGGTACCATGTTGTTGTCTATTACAATGTTTTTACTGTGTTGCAACGTTAAGTGCGACCAAGTCTTATTGTGTTAAATATAAGTAACCCTTAAAAGAAAAAACTATTATTTTAAGTTTTCACTGTTAATTAATGATTTGGTGTTGTATTTAATAACAGCACTAATAAGCTGAGTTGTGCATGCTTTTCTTGATTCGTTTTCTTCATTTCAGTCATTTCCTAAAGCGTAGAGTAGAGAAATGAAGACCGATTTTGAGAATCACCTCTATAATAAATCTGCTGTGCTGGAAAAGTAATGGCTGTCCTGATGAAATGAAACTGAATGGGCTGAAATTTCCAGAAGATAAGAATAAACCTCGAGTTCAAATTATTCATGAGCTCTTTTTGAAACATTTTTCAGTTTTTTTCTCACTTTATTATTGGATTTTTTTGTCTGGGTCATCTCAAGCTTGACCCGGTTCAAAAAGTCAGGTAATCCCATTCGAAAACATTTTATCACTTTATGCACATTGTGAATCAGCATGACACCTGGTCTACATATGCAGGAGAGGCAGCGAGTTTCCTTTTCACAAGCGTGACAGGTGAAAATGCGCGAGGCTGTCTGGCCCATGGTGATCCGGAGTCTGGGAGACAGGCCAGTGCTACTTGATTCAATTTCACCCTTTTCATTTCTTGGTCTGTAGCCGATACAGCCAGTAGCACGATGTTGTTGCGAGGTGCGCCGTAACACGATGCCCCACATCCATCGCCCGTGGCCCATAGTTTAACCCCAATCAGGCCTAATGTCCACGGTTTAGATAATTGTTCCACATTAAGGTAGAAATTGTGTTGTGATTGCTGAACAACTTTCTAAGTGGGTTTAAATTGGAAACATACTATTGGCTTGAATATGGCAAGGAATTGTCTAGTCAACACATGTGGATATTAAAGACAGAAACTCATAGAAAAGGTTGTTAAGGTTTAAGAAGTCATATCTTTGAGGTATTGTTCACCAGCTAAAGCACCTGTAATGTTTTTTTTTCTTTTATTTAATTGTATTTCTTGGGCAAAATGTTACACACTGTGGCTTTAACAAGCTATTGCAGATTGTGTGGTAAACAAGGTGAGTCCAATGGCAAATTATGCTCTTCAAAGGGCCATATAATCCCAGTATTTAACCAGAAATAATAAACATTTGAATTGAGGAAACTTTTGGCGAAGCAAAACATTGTCATCTCAAAGAAACCCAGTGCTGATGGTGGGAAATTCTTGTCAGTCTTAGAGGTCACACAAACAAAATTACAGGAAATGGAACTGCTAGTTATTTAAGTTTTCTCTGAAACAGCAAATGATTTCAATTTATCTTCTAATATGTGGTACATATGAGACATTTCTTCCTAAAAAGAATTCACTGTTGATACAAAATGTATTAAAAAGAGCTGCTAAATGTCAAGAACACATCTCAAATAGTGGCCTATTCCTTTAAATTTGGTCTTTACATGTGAAACAGTATTGCGTTTGGCCCTTTGCCCGCTAATCTGCCCTGCTCTACAGCCACCAACTTCACCAACATACTTGACCAACTCCGACTACCCTAAAGTGACAAGTGACTGAGTCGGTTCCTCAGGTGGAACTAATGCTTGAATACTGCAAAAATGCAATAAAAAGACAATCCACTATTTTAGTTTATTTCTTATTGTCACAAATCACAACTGAAGCCTAAATATGTCTATCCTTTCTCTTTTTTCTTTGTTTTTTCCTTGGTTTTGGTGACACTGCAGCAACAGCAACAGCCAAACTACTGGAGCTTTAAGGTAAGGGCCTAAACTTCCATCCTGTCTCCAATGTTTGTGTGAAGTCGTCTTTTCTGTGCGCTACACTTAAGCTCCAGCACTTTTCAAACCATCACTTCTCCTTCAGCAGAGCCTTTAGCATGTTCAGTCCTCAGTTCAGAGACGTGCCGAATGTATTCAAGTTCAGTAAGTTTTCAGACCTGTAGCAGTCCTACAAAATCATTTGCATTTATTTTCTACGCTCCTACAGTAGCTGCCGCAATCTTCAGATATTCCACTTGTATGATTAGTGGGGCGCTCCAGACATACTGCATCGCGTGAAGTGAGAGCACAAATAATATTTTAGAGCATTTCCATTGCTGCTAGCGCTAATATTACTCACTTTTTGCCCCATAATTGGCTCTAACGTGGCTCTAAATCTGAAAAGTTACATGATGTCACTTTAGGTTATAGTTGAGTTGTTTTTGAACATTCACAACATTTTGATCTGCAGTAAATTGTATTTCCCCCGATAAAGACAAGAACAGCCTCCATGTGGGCCTGAGCGTTGATTATTAAGAACGAAAACTTAATGGAACTCAGCGTATAGGAATACATAGTGGGACATGAACGCTTCCTGAACTGCCTGCATGTGTGCATAATTGGAGTGTCAGCCGCGCCAGCTCCATCTTAAAAGTTATGCAGCTCTCCATTTAATCTGTGCAAGGCGATTCTCTGTGGATTTATGATACTTCCGTCTGCAAGCGTCTAATAGCCGAGAGCCGTGTGACCCAGCTGAAATATTACAGCAGTGGCTCAGACATTAAGAAGACATTTCAGAAGTGCCACTGAGGCATTACTGAAATAATGCTTTGACTATGGAGCACGGCCTTGAGTCATGCCCCACGCGTTTTATCCACAGGCCGTGAAAACGCATGGTGCATCTGAGGTCAGGACTGAGGCGTACTGGGTGTATACAGTAGAACTCAGGGAGATATGGCCTGTTTTATTGAACAGATGTCAAAGCTTTTCACCATTCAGAAGATAGTAGAAAAAGGCAGTAGACTTCGCATGGAAAGATAATCCCACACACCGTCGATCCTTGCAATAAATTGATTAGGTATAAGTTTCAACCCAGGGATAATATTTAATTTATTTAATAACTTAATTAGTATGAGACTGGTCATTTTTCATCATGTTGGTCCCATGAATACTGTAAATAAATTGATTCTAGAGTTACTGTATGTAAAGCTACAATAAGCAGAAAAATTGGCCGGCCTTGTATCTCACAATGCATCGCTAAATGTGCCACCTTCAAAACTGCAGCTAAGAAGCAGAGATGTTTTCCACACCTCCCCCATGGACCTCCTCCGCCTCACGATGCACTCCCACAACCCCTGACCTGCCCCACCACCACGTAAACACAGACACGTGCAGGGGTCGCAACATAAATGTTGCGGAGCAGCGTAAGAAGCAGCAACAGTGAGCGGCTAACATAGGCTATAGCATTATGAAGTCCGTTTGTGTAGGTTCTCAGTCGTACAGGAGTTGTCCATCGTAGGCAAAATTTCTTCAGTCTTCATCTGTACTCTGAAATTTTGCCAATCATTATGAAGTTTGAAAAAAGATGGTGAAAATACTGTAGATACTATACTGGTGCAAATTCTCAGTCATCCAGGTAGTAGTAAAAACAAAAAAGGTGAGACAAAAAAACAACGTTACTGGACTTACGTTTTGGAATGCCGCCGTTTCACTGTCTATCCAGACAGCTTCCTCAGGGCAGTTATCCGTGGTTGACACGCCCACCTGATATAGACGTGGTGGGCGTGGATGGTGCAGTTCCAGTCACATCAGGTGACATCACTGGCGGTGTCTTGTTGCAGTTCAGTTGCAGGTGAAATCCTCATGAAATGTTCAAATCTGTTTGTTTAA
>OMNZ01067650.1:4176-19938 GCA_900303255.1 Lesueurigobius sanzi | reverse complement strand
GCTGCAACTCATTTGTGTCTTGCTAAACGTAAACATAGCCATGTGCTGGTTTGTTTATGTAGTCATGTTTTGTTTGGTGATGTACCCAGGTGCTCTCTGGGACCTTCTTTTTGCGGTTATCTTGGTGAGTGTTCATTACAATGACATACAACTACCGACAGACAGTATCAATCAGTTGTCCTTAATGTTCATCCTGACTAATGATATTATTAAATGTATTGTGGCATAATCCCACTCAGACTCATTGGAAACATGTGTATATGAAGGAGATTTTGCACTGTAACCTTTTAGCGTTCATGAGAGACAATCTTTTTGCACTTCTTTATCAAATCAAAATCAAATCAATTTATTTTTGTAAAGCCCAGTATCACAAAAAAAACTTTTTCCCAGAGGGCCCACACTCATTCAAACACATGAAACAATGTCCAAACAAAGTAAAATCCATCAATCCTCAAGTCCACGATTAGCGGCAGGTGGAAGGGTCTAAGTCGGCGAGTCACGCCACCGTGGAATGGGTCCTGGTCAACGGGTCGTTCTGAAAAAATGGAGAGAAAGGGGGACACAATGTGAACAGCAATGAACAGATAAAAGGTAAAATACAGTATATACATTATTTATACAATAAGATGAACAAGAGGATAGGGCTCAGTGTACCATACTTCCCCCAGCGTCATTGCTCCTAAGGCAGCCTAAGCTTACAATTGCCTTTTGTATTGATTTTATTTTTTTACTGCCAATAGCCACCAGTCACAAGTCCATTCAATTAAAGCATTTATTCATTAAATATTCCTTAGACAATCAGTATATCTCAGGGGTCGGGAACCTTTTTAGCAAAAAGAGCAGAAAAAGTCACTTATATTAACATTTATTTCTGTGAGAGCCATACAATATATGTTTTTACGCTGAATACAACAAAATGTGTGCGCCTCAGAATTTATTCTTTTTTTTTTTTCCAAGGTTGTTATACTGGAGTTATCCAATACAATAAATAGTTCTTACTAGGGGTGTAACCATTTAGTTATGAAATAATAAATATTTATTATTAGGCAGTATTTATGATCTGTTTTTTTTTTCTTTTTTTTTTAAGGATGAAATTGATAATGCTTTCCAATGTTCCAAAAATGCTTAATGATAAAATATGCCCCTGTGTCACTATACTAAACAAAATCCAAAAAAAAAAAATGCATGCGCCCCAAGTGAACAGCACACTTGTTAAGTTTCACTTTGACTGCCACAGAGCAGCCTTTGGTATTTGGACTGTTCCTGGGCAACTTTATGTTCTTACATATTGGGGAAAAAAAGATTTTTTACCTTGATTGGACAATGCACAGGTGGAAAAGAATGGTAACTTATGACCAACATTGGATTTTATGCATTTGGACCATAATGCACTGCTCTGGATCTGCTGTATAGCTGGATTGTTACACACAACGTGGTCATCTTCAGGTGAACCCTAAACAAGCCCACACTGATATTTTATTACTATGAAATGTAACCCCTATTACTCATTGTGTTAAGAACCAGCTGAGATGTATCTGAGAGCCGCATGCAGTCATCAAAAGAGCCACATCTGGCTCCCGAGCCATAGGTTCCCTACCCCTGGTATATACCAATAATACTATAGCCCTATACAGACACTATACTTTAGCATGTACTATTTTGGATGTGTGCATACCGCTTAATCTAAGGTGGACACACTTAATATCATGTCCTATTTTGAGTCCTCTCTAGTTTCTCTTTTCCTCGTGGCTTTACTCCAAGACGACCAAAATACTCCATGAATCCACTGGCTAATATTGTTTGGATTGTGTCACACGCTGCTTCTGAATTATTTATCCGTTTCACAATCTCGCATCTCGCCGTGACATATCTTGAACCATCTACATGTATTTTGTGACACCGGTTTGTGCCACTTGACTAAACCTTCCCCCGCTCCCTTATAGTCTGTATATGTATGTTTTTCTCCATCCAGCCCCGCTCCGCTATGCACTTTGTTCCCCTGTATCTTTTATGCGGCGGCATTAGTATTCCAGCTCCGTAGCAGGGGTCGCGCCACATTCGCCCGTTGCCTCCCAGTGGTGCGTCTCTCTTTGCCCGTCCCGCTTTAAATCGAGGCGTAGGAACAAATAAAAATAGATGGGCAAAGTTGCGAGTCGTGAGCCCGGGGGGACGCCTGCAGTACGGATATACATTTTCTCTACGGGACCTTTCCTCGTCAAAGGATATTACCCCAACTGCAGCTACTCAGCCCTCCCTATACCTACTCTACCTACTCCCTCTCTCCCCGCTGAACATCCCATCTCCAGATCAGGGCTTAATTCAATTGGGGATAGACCTGGGAAGGGTTTTGTCAGTGCGATTCTTTTGGCTCGCGTTTAAACGGGTTGTCTGGCTGTCAGCTTTGTTCAGGTCAGTTCTGAAAGATGATCAAGAACGTCACGGGTAACCACGGAAAGCTTGACAACTATCTTCATAACCGTCAGAGACTAGACAAAGCAGAACTATAAAACAAAAGCATTTTTCATCGAAGCACAACTGAATGCATGTTTAAATGCAACAAAATACTAAAATAAATTCACTTTGCATTATTTAAAGAGAACAAAAAGCTCATTTCAACTCAAGATACAATACCTACATAGTTCATATCTGTTCTGTTCAATTGCCTTTTCCATTTTGTGGCAACTCTGCTATGCTTTTTCCCCTTTATAGGAAACTTCAACCCTTGAGTACATATCCCATGGCCTCCAAGATGATTTTGAGAAATATAGTTCAGTCAAAGATGATCTAAACACTAGTAAAGTACTAAAAATGCTGAAATATGAATTTCATGAAATTTTCCTCCTCTTTAAGTTTTTATGAAGGACAATACAAGTAGAAAGTGCTCCTTGAGTTTTTGCCAGTGAGGGCAGGTTTGGCCCTGTATCTATAAGAAAGATCTCATTGTTGTCACATCCAGAGATTTGGCAAGCAAAAACTGTGTGCATAAATAGCTACAGTATACTGTATGTTTCCCTAGTGATTTTAACAAACCTGGATTTTTTTAATCCTGGATCAGTGACCACTCGTATTGACAACATCAGACCAACAAACAAACTTGCCTGGCTGGGTATGTCATGAAGGGAAAGAGAAGAATCTTAGTTGTATAGCACTTTCATATGACACAAGTCATCCAAAGCCTTGGGCAATGTGGGTCAAGTGTCTTGTTCAAAGACACAACAGCAGTGTGCAGTTGTGGGAGCTAGGATTCGAACCCCCGACGTTCATTTACATTAAATTGACTATGTAAATACAAAGACATGCCTTTTAATCTTCCATATATGGGCATGACCAGAGCATGAGGCAGTACTCCTGATCTCTCCTCTGATTACGACAGGTGTGACTCAGAGCAGCTTCAGCCCTCAGCTGCGAAAGTCTAACTATCTCTGCTCTGTACCACCGCTCATCACTGCCATTATCTCAAAAAATATATTTTTAAGTTAAATAATTTTTACAAAAATGTTGCTGTGAAAAACTTTTTTTTTGGTCCATTTTGACTGATAATAGTCTAAACTGCAGGTTTTATTGTGCGGAAGAGTCCTCCTGACTGTTGGCATTCACTGTTTGTGAATGCCAAAAATGTTCCTAAGTAGGCCCTAAGAACAAATTTGTGCGTAAGTTTGTTTCGTGAATGAGGCCCAATGTATTTTGCAGCCTTGCTTCTATTAACAGAAATGTTAAAATCATGTTTCCTGGTAATTCTACTGGAGTATAGGTTTATGACTCAGCCTACTACAGTGAAACTGAATAGAACGGCAGGTCTTTACCCACTTTTCTTAAATTCCATGTTATTAGTATTTTTATGTGTTTTTTTTTCTTCCTATTACTTCTGTTATTATTGTTCTGTAAAGCACCCATGACATTAATCTCACCAAAATCTCACAGAAACATGACCGAATCCCATTTGAAAGTGTGTAAAATGTCACACGCTTCAAAATCCGTAACTCCACTGAAGTACAAAATCGGCTCTGTAGCTCTGGCTTGTTTCAAATCATCTCAAACCTCCCCAAATCCATTTTACACCTGTCAAAGTCCGGCTAAACCTTGTTCTGATCCACGCTGCACCTCTCCTCTCCCCCCCTCCAGACCTCCCCTCTCCATCCCATCTCCGGATCGTCTGCTAATTCAATCGGGGATGGACCGGGGAGGGAGGGGAAGCGTTCCTTTGCTGCCGTTCTTTTTTCTTTCTTTCTTCTTTCCCAAGACTCTTCCACATAAACGCCTTGTCTGGCTGTCAGTGTTGATAAGGCTAGCCGGTGTTCGCCTCCGTGGGCCCCGCTCTCCCCGGCTCGCGGTGGTGCCATGATGGATCCGGCTCCTCCGCGGTGTGCTCTGTCTGTCTGCCCATCTGGCCCTGTCCACTGGCTCGGCCTCAAAGGACGCGGCAGCTCATCTGTTTTGCTGTTTGACAATGGGAGCGTTGTCCATCTGATAGCCCCGTGAGCGTCCGCGGATATCACTGTTTGTGCGTGTTGATATGAGCGAAACGCGAGCTGACAGGAGGTCGGGTTTCGCCATAATAAACCTTTTCAGCTGCAGTCTCCCTACGCAGGGAATTGGACTCTATTATCGCAATGATACATAAAATTTAACATTGCTCACCGGGATCTGGCGGCGAGATAAGAGCGAGTTTTTGTCAAATAATGGCACCTGCATTGTATACTATTGTTGTGTCCCTAAGCAAGTTATCACCCAATGTACGTAGATGTAGTGATTGATGATTGGATTGGTCTGTTTGAAGGCCATGTCAGAAGCAAACATAGGATAGAATGAATCCTGCTGTCAGTATTTGTACTTTTAAAATGTGTACCAGAGAGCATAAGTTTTGTATCTGGCTTTTTATGTCTTTTCATCGGACAGAGAATAGAGCAACTTAACAACAAATCGTCTAAAGGAGTGTCTAATAGTGTCATAGTGACATTATTTATACATTTTAGACAAACTTCGTCACTGTCAACAGGTCCCGCCCTGTGGAGCCATAGAGTGTACATTAATGATAGAGATACAATGGGCTAGTTCTTCATAAAGCCAGTCGGCATACGGGGGCTAGCTTCGGAACACAAGCTATTTAGTTTCCATGTAAAACTTTTGTCCCCTCTTTATCTCATTATCGGAAATAGTCTTGTAAATATGACCCCAAAGTGCTTGTCTTACCACGCCCTACATCGTCCTGTTCTTTGTCTTTTAATATTTTCAACATTAAAAGGGAACGTTTCTCACACATACCTTAACATGGATTTGGCTCCAAAAATTCAACATGGCGGCGGTTCAAATGCTAGCATGAATTGCCTTTGTTCGCCCGTACTAAACGCTATGGGGAAAGCCACGCAGGCTACCTCCATCTCTCTTTCACACTCTATGGGTAGAGCAAGTCCCTCCCGCATAATCTTCGTAGCGAGGAACACTTTTCATAGTGATTATCAGGTTAGCGGAGATTAGCAAAGCATTTAGTTAGATCACTTATAGTTTACTGAGACCGCCCCCTTTTTTCATGGGTAGAGAAAGGCTCTGGCACACCCGCTTAGGCTCTCTTTAACAGCTCAGCTTGTTACAAATCTCTTCTTCTAACACCAAAGTACGTCTCTGACATGTTAGTACCATATTCACCATCTTTGAGGACCTCAGGGAGTGGTCTCCTGCTTTCTCCCAGAGCCAGGACTAAACATGTTGAGGCTGCATTTCAGTTTTATGCAGCTAACATCTGGAACAGTCTTCCCAATCCTGTGAAACTGAAAGTATTTTATCTGCGCTCTTTGCTTTTAATGTAATGAATGAATTATTACATTTAAGTTTTATGGATTGATTTTTGAAATGCGTTGTGTACAAATTGTGCTCTATTGCCTTGCCTAAAATGAATGGATCCCAAAAATTCTGCTCCCATTAAATCCCATCACTTGCCATGTGTAGTCACTAGTGTCCCAAAAGCACGATGCATGTTCTCTTGACTCTGGGGTGACACAAAATTATACTTGATGTTTTCTTGTATAAATTTGTCTGTGTAAACTCCAAGTCAATGTAATCCAAACAATGGGCCTCATTCACGAAACAAACTTACAAACAAATTTGTTCTTAAGGCCGACTTAAGAACATTTTGGGCATTCACAAAATTTGTCCTTAGCTGAAAGAGCTCTTCTGGAAGAACAAATCCTAAGAACAGTCAGGAGGACTCTTACGTACAGAAAATCATCTCTCTTTAAGAACAGTTTTGTCTTCTTAGGAACGCTTCGTGAGTCAGACTTAAGTTTCTTAAGTTGTACTTAAAAACTTTTTCTTAAGAAAACATTCATGAATGAGGCCCATTGACGGCATATTCAACTTGAATTTACTGAGGATTTGAGTGAAATTGTGAGAGATTAAATACAGACTAAGTAGTGGACATGGTGTTGGTAACTCTCAATTTATACAGCGCTTTTCCACATACGTACATTAGGCATTAAATACCCAATAATTAATTATTATATAATCCAGTGAGAGTTTTTTGTCACCATATGCCCCTTTCAAATGTAGAATACACATTTTGGATAATGATTTGAGTGCAATTTTTTAGGCGTTTTGTCCTCAAATTCCCCATGATTTCCACAATAAAGTTTGATGAAATTAAGTAGACAGCGATTGGATGATGAACAATTATAATCCAGCATGAGTTGTCCATCACCTATAAAGAGATTATTATTATTATTATACCTTTTTCAGAAGTAGCATATATAGCACTCTAGATAACCTACACAGTCATCATTGATGGCACATTCAACTTGAATTTCTACAGTAAAATTGATGTCAGATTTATTGTCAAACTTGTATCAGCATAAATACTAAATTGGCAAAGATGCAGTTTGGCTCCACAGCAGCATCTTTACTATGAGAGGAAAGTTTGCCATTTGACCAGGAGGCGATGAGTAATACAGGGCATGAATGAAACAGGAGTGAGACATTATTAAATGAAACATTATGAGTCACTGGGTGGATCTCAGTTCTCTGTCTGTCAGGGCCCTGGAGCTGGATCAGACTCTCAAATCAAACCTGCACCGTCTGAACACACTTTAAACCTGGCTTTGAATGGCTCCTGCCTGCGTGTTTTCCATGTTCCTATGAACTGTAAATATCCACCCACAGTCCAATATAAAGGACGCGATCTGTACAGGCAGACAGTCGATCTACCACACACACAAACCCACTCATGTCAGCCAAATGGTGTCACCATGGAACTGAAAGGGATTTTAATAGCTTTTAGCTTTGGTTTCCATGTTTTTCTCCAGCTTTTCACACCATATTAAAACGATAAAGTTACAATCATTGTGTATTTAAAGAGTGCCTAAACAGGGGGCCAGAGCCTTACTCCATCCACAATCAAAATCCAAAAATCACAGCGCTTTGGGGTGACGTGCAGGGGGTGAGTGTGTGGGTGGGTGTGGTGCATTACAGCATGGAGATTGCTTTCCAGTCCAAACATAAGATTTAGAGGCGATGTTTATCTTGCAAACTTAATAGGACCATAAATGTACGATCTGTATCGTACGGGGGGAAAGGAAACAGGGGGATCAGTGGCAATGAGTTTTATACAACATAAAACATGAAATTAACATATCTACCGAGACATTGTGACCTCGTTGCCCCCTAGTGTTTGACCTGTAGATTTGTTCAAATTCCTCTCCTGTGTATTTGTGAAGAAAAAAAAAAACTCTAACTCACTACAGGGGCGTGTGGGAGACTGAGCCCTTTGATATTCCTTTGGAGCAGGGTCGCTGACGTAGGCAAAACTTCCCCAAGTCATGGATACTGCCAAAGCCAATTGCAATGGATAATTCAAATTCACATGCATTATAGTCGTGGGCGCCACACAGATGGTTTTTAAATTAAGATTTCTACTAATATGGACTAACATTTCAAAATAGTGACAGCAGTTTTTGAGCAAAAAAAGTAGATTTGGGGTTTAGTTGCTCTTTAAAGTGCACACCTAGTTAATTGTGTCTATAAAACATTATTTAGGACCGTGGTTGTCAACTGTTAAGGCTTAATGACCAACCATCCAGGAAGATAAGCCACAACCCAAATAAGAATTTACTTTGTTGCATATAATGCATTTTCTCCACAAATTATTCACGACAAACCATTAGGTACTCCTTTAAATTTGAAAAGCCATAAAAACAACAGTGTTTTTAACAGTGTTTCTATCGGCATTCATAAGGAAGATTTTCCGAAATTGGGTTTAATGACCCACTTTAGGGTCCCAAGCCTCCAGTTGAGAACCACTGCTTTAGGGCACCTGTAGTCTTGATATTAGCGTGATCAGTGGTGAGAAGAACTTGACTCCACTATATAGTGTCCTATACCGTGCCGCACTGTATTGTCAATAGGGTTTAATTGTTAGGATGGAAATTCAGACACAGTCTTCGAAGTGACCAGCTTTTACATTTGTACAGTTTAGTCTTATATTTATGTTTCTTTTAATCAAAATGTTTTTTTTTAATCTTTGGTGTCAATTGCCTGGCACTTTGTCATTTTGCACTAGATGCGAACATTGAAGAATCCATTTGCATTTTCCACACAGTTCAAAAGTAAAAAACCAAAACAACAAAGACACACATTCATTTAACCTCTGAGACCTTCAGGGGCGAATTTGAATTCATTACTTCTTGTCGATGCTGTCATTGCTTTGGTCTCTGGAGATGTGTGGCGCTCATGTTGACGGCGGCGCCTTGAACGCACCACCATCAGAGCAGGGCCTAAATGATCAGCGCTCCAACCCCCTCATTGTAAATAGAAACGCGGGCTGAACTATCGATTCCTGATACAAGCGCCCTATGGATCCGGCCTATTGGTCCGTATCTTTATTGGTTCCTATATTGGATTCCTGATCAATGGGTTGTGTAAAAATAGAGGCAGCGCAGGTTTGTAGGCTCAACACGGAGGAGACGGCCGGCAGCTGCAGCCACAGTCGCCTCGCAGCCTAAAATACATGATCCACCTTTATGAAAACTGCATTGGAATCCTCTACTGAGGTGGAGAGTGGACACACATTGTGCATTGTGCCGCTCACTTCAATTTCTTTTTACCATTTTGAGTTTATAAAGTCTTCCCGAATAAAGTCTTCCGGAGGTGGCTGCTCTTCCTCTCCCTTATACTGGTGTTTATTTGTGGGGTTTGTGGGTCGAGTGGACATGACTGTATACTTGTGGAGGTCATGGGGATTGGGTGCATGAAGGGGAATATTCTTTAAGTATTTGGGTGCATACTTGTGAGGGATGGTTCTGTGAAGGGGATTGATTCTAGGTTGTAAGGTGCTTTGTGTACCTTCTTGTACGAAAAGCGCTTTATTAAAAGGAAAATGGATTGGTTGGTTGATTGATTGGTAGGGATTAGCAATGTCTCGTCCAAATCGATAAATAGATCAAGAAAACATTACTGATGAACGTTACTGATGGCCAGTCAAAGGCTACATGACAATGCATTGGATGCAAATACTTGACATCTGTGCTCCATTAAGGAGGAGTTTTTTAAATTATTCATCTCAGGTCGTTTTCACTAGTTAGGATGACGTAAAGGGGCTCCCGTCCCGAGAGCGCGTGCACTTTAGGGTCAGAGTGAATCCTGCCACAGCACTTTAGGCTGGTCTTAAGAGGCCGGTCTTGGAGCGGGTGAAACTGCTGGTCTTGGAGCGGTCTCAGCCACACTATTTCTGGCTTCAATATCATTTTTGAGTGAAGAAAGGGCTTCTAGCATGGAATAGTCTATATGCTAACACTACCTTACCTGCTCTGCGCTGCAGGACGAGATGTTTGGAACATGTGTCTGACAAGACAAAATTGGTTTTACATCCACGTAATAGATCTTCTTATTTATTTATTTGGACGAGACATCCCCAATAGGGAACTAAAGGGAGAGGAAGAGCAGCGGCGTCAGGAGAAGTCACGTGTGTCTAGCATGCATACAGCGTTAGCATACTGATTATATGCTACTCTCAAACTCTTGGTACAAAAAGGTAATAGTTGATCCTGGCTTTGTTATATGATGTGTATAAGTGAGCTCCATCTGAACCAGTCCAATAAAGCCACCTATACAGGGAATGTTATGTGTGAGGTTGAAACAAAAATCTGACACATCCAAATGTGCAGCTAAAGCGAGAACTGAAGAAGAAATATTGAAGAACGATGGAACACAGGACCTGGAAGAAGAAGGCAATGAGCGAGCCGCCAACGACACCACACAGCTGGTGGAGAAAGCTCAGCGGCGCCTGTAGTTCCTGAGGAGACTGAGGAGGTTTGGCATGTCACCAAGAACCCTCAGTTGTGTTGTGGAATCCATCCTGACCAGCTGCAGTACAGTTTGGTGTGGCGAAGTGGTGAAGACGCCCCCTGTGAAAACTTCAAAAATATTCAATTGTTTGCTTAAAATATAACATATATTACATCGAAACACTGCATTGAATCAAAGCACATATTACACTCTTGGCTAGAAGTGCGTGAGAGATCCCAAACGCATAAGCGGCAATACTAAAATGTCCACAAACTGTCAGATATACTGCAGTGTCAGTGGCTCTAATGGAAACGGCTGGAAAACCAAATCCAAGCGCTTTCTCCTTTGTAAATGTTTCATCACAAAATGCCCCACTAATCGGCCGCACACTTTAGACACTAAATCTTTATCATCGCAGGTGCTTTGGGCCGCGGTGAGTGCCGGGGAAAACAAAATCATCAAATCAAGACCAAAGAGCAGAAAAACAGGAGAGGAGTCATTTTGTAGATTACAGGAAATGTGTCTCGTCTCTGGTTTGTTGCGAGAAATACAGAAGTGTGGAGTACAGAGCAGTTTGAAGAAATAGTACTTCTAGAAAAAAGATTGCACAAACTTAACTTTTTACATATCAAATATTGTTTTGAAGTAACAAATTTCGTACTGGAAAAAAAAAAACCTCAGCTCCTCCCACTAAATACAGGAAAAAGGCTTAATTTTGACATAAAAGGAAAATCTGAAATGTGCCTTCATACCTTAAAATCAACTTTAATCATCATCTAATTGCCTCGGCCTATCCTTGATTTTCTACCACACATGTGGATCTATTGATGCACTCACCTCAATCTGTGGTCATGTTATAATTTTGTTCCTTTTTTCAAAAACAAACCTGTAAGTCTGTTCACTCTGATTGTTTCATCCTGGCTTTTTCTCGATCTTTGATCTGTACTTGCTGGTTGCGTGATTGTTCAAACTCCCAAAACTGTCCTCCACATTTTTAAAGCCAATAATTCAAAATTGGATCAGTTCTGAGCCATTCTGTGCTCAAAGTGTGTTCACTGCGGTGCCACAGAGTTCCTCTGTTGTTGGATGAAAGGTAGAGTAGAGGACTACTTTGGAGCTGCATGTTACACGTCAAGCTAATCCTGTTCGTCCCCAGTTGGACAGAAGGTCTAATGGCCTTATGGTGAGCCTAGAGCAGGGGTGTCAAACTCATTTTGGACCAAAATCCATCTACTATAGCAGCTTCTACGATAACAGGAAAATACTATTGACAACATTAATATATATATACTGTATAATGAATCAGAATCAAAATTTATTGAAGGTTTCACAGACTAGGAATTTTCTTTGGCGTACTTCTTCTTCTTCAGTCTTGCCAAGTAAAAAGATCATATTTATTATGAAATTTGAATGTGCAATAAGATATTTAATTGCAAAAATACTGATTCCATTGACAGATATTTGTATTCACACTTAAATCAAGGTAAAATATTATAATTCGAAGAAAAAGCCACTATTTTCAGATGAGTCTGCCCAGTGTTGAGGCAGTTTCAAGGTAAAAACTGATATTTTCGGACATTGAGTGGACTCCACGCGGCGCCGCGCTCGGCCACATAAATCTCGGGGACCCCCTCCTCCGGCCGCGGCTCCAGGTTTTGGCTGTAATTACTCCGTCCGCCCCCCCTCCTCCGGTACCAGCTCTTCCCTGATGGGGCTGCCTCCGCTGGGCATCACTCACGCTCGGGCCGGCCAGCTGGCAGAGTGGCCCCGGGCACTGGGGGGGAGTCCAGGGGGCGCCAGAGAGAGCACGGCCCCCATTATAACTCCAACACACCTGGGGTTTTCTGTGTCCATCGTCCGCTCTGTCACATGAATTAATCTTAGCGCCAGGAGTTGGGGCTCGGCGATGATTTTGGAAATGTTTTTGGGCTCGATTGTAGCTATTTTAAGGCGTGCACTGCAAAAAGGGATCTAGAAATAAATTACATTTTCGTGAATGAAGCGGATTTGCCCTTGATTTGACAAGGGAAGGAAAATTATCTGTGGAACATCAATGGAACAAGTATTTAAGGCGAGGTGAAACCATCGATTTTTCATGGGGTGGCCAATTTCGAGATTTCTGCGTATATAGTTTGGTCCCTAAACATCGTAGCTGCCATGTTGAAGTAGAAAAACGACCCAACTCATCCTTTACAATGGTTATTTTATGAAGTTTTGGCGAGCCACGGACCAGGCACCATTTTCCTTCGCCTCTCAGCTGAGTATCCATCCATAAATATTGACATATTTGGTATTATCAGGCTCAAATCAGGCTCAAATCAGGCTAAGAACTTCTGAAACCTCTGAAAATCCTTTGAATATTGTTATGTATTGGAAATGTTGCTGTCTATTAGTGGAAATTTGGTTGCAACAATGTAAGAAAAACGTATTTTGAGAAAATGGCTTTTGAATTTTCCATATAATTCTGTGGAGAAACATTGACCCAGTGCACTCTTACTGTTAAGATTTGGTCATTCATTTGTTCCAGGTGAAAGTTTATATGTTAAGACAGCAAAATGAGCCAAAACTTGAAAGCAAAAATAATTGCGTGTTGCCTGCAGTGCCTCCCCTTAATGCGCTCCCATGTCAAGTCCCATTTCAGACCTGAAATCCAGATAAAACTGACTGATAGATGCCTTTTTATTCCCTCCGCAGACAGCATTTGATTGATATACGAGCTGCAGATGAGGCCGGACTCCTCGGGCAGAGTCCACGCTAAAATATTTACTGCCTGGTTTATTTAGGCCGGGCTCGGAACGCGCTGGACTAATTCATCCCCTCCATTAACCGCGCTGTAAGTCAGACCTCACCTGCCTGTGTGTCCTTGTGGGGCCTCCTCCTCCTCCTCCTCTTCCTCCTCATCGTCCTGCCACTCACCGCCATGTCACTCCGGCTCTTGTCAGCGATTTGCTTTTATTCTCGCCGTGTCCAGAGCTAACAACGCGCCAAGAGGTTTGAGGCGAGACGCTGCCGGTGAACAGGGGAAACATGTAATTGAGTGAACCTTTGCTGTGTATTAACTGAAATACATGTGAGAAAAAAATTATTGTACGTTTTTATATAATTATTAGACATTTTATGCTTAAAAATTGCCAACGTTGCCTGGATTTTGCCGATGAACTCTAACTAATGGACAGAGCCAGGTTTAAATGTGAGGTTTTATTTGTTTGGCGTAATACACTCTATTTTCAATTAAAATTAATGAAACATTTTGACATTCATTGAAAATGTTATGGCAACATTTCCACATAACTCTGTTAATTACATGTTAAACAATGTTGTTGTTTAAGGTGAACAAATAAGATTAAATATAATTGTATTCATTAAAACCCACAGTGTTCATTATACACCAATGGAATAAGTATTTTTTCCACATAAAATAAGAAAAATATGATATTCAATGATATTGAATATGTCATTGTACTTAGAAATTAGTAAATAAATGTAATTTTGCTTGAAATAGTAAGAAAAACAATCTTTTTTTTTACTTCCAAGTCAGAATGACTCAACTCCAGCCTGGTCTTACCATACCCTCGTACTCATTTCGTACAGAGGGTCTGGATCTTCACATTTGAGCTCCATTTTCATGTGGGAGGGGTCAACTCCTTTTAAACTTTGGATTGGATCTGATTTTACCCAATCACCTACAACACCCGCCTCCCCCGCTCGCTGAATGAGGAGGAGGAAGTTCAACCTACAGTATGTATCGCGGCCACGGAGATCAGTAACATGTCGGGAAATGGTTATTGACCGGAGTTTATGGATGGCTAAGGCCAGGTCAATTCTAAATTCCAGTAATTTTAACTTCTCTAGATATATATATTTTTTTTTTGCAGTGAAAGAGTTTTTGGATTTTGGACATTACTTGTTAGTAAATCTGTAAAAAAATAATATATCAATTTATTTATTTTTTATTTTTTGTAACACCCAATATCATAACAGAAGTCATCTCAAAGGTTGGTATGGACAAAAACAAATCAATATCAGACATCAAGAATGATCAAAATAAGTCACTCACAAATTAATGTCACAACCAGATGTAATGTCCCGCAAATAAGTAAATCACTTCGCTGAGTAACAAGCTTAGAGTATCCCACATCCTTAGACCTTCCTCCACGGCGAGGAAAAACCCTAAAAACCACATGGGAAAAAGTTAGGAAACCTCGAAGGGAACCAATTTGGAAGAAGGACCCATCCCCCTTGGACGGATGGGCCAGTGGTGAAATTTTGGTCGACCAGAGTCCAATGGCTATGTTCAGCGAGAGTTGCGGCGGCCATTAAACTGGGAGACGTCCCCGGGTAGACAAGAGTCCTGCAGCAGAGCTCAACACGAGGAGTAGACTTGGCCGACGCCGTCTGGTCCCACGAATGCCGCCCAGTCCCCACGGTGACGGCAGTTGTTCGGGTCTTCAGCAGCCCGGGAAACTCGCCGTCGGGGTGGGAGAGAAAAAGAGGACACAATGTGAATAGCAATGAACAGAAAGAAAATGTGCAGGTAAACATAAATATTGCAACATAATTTATACAGTCAGGAAAACGAGAGGATAGGGCCCAATGTGACTTCCCCCCAGCATTTAGGGTTCATAAAATAGGGTTCATATCCCCATAAATCAGGCTAGGAATTACACTGCGTTAGATTTGCTCGAATTCTGAATATTTGACCTCATTTTGTAATGTTGACTTGCCAAGTAAAATATCTGCATCTGTTTGTTTATTTGGTTGGGACAGTACATAATGAACACACATGAGAACCATACATGCAAACACACCACTCCCGCACCAGTTGTCCCACATTTGCACTCACAAACTCATTCTCATTCACCCTGCTCTATTGTACATGTTTTTAGTAGTAGAGGAAACCTACGCAGACACAAAAAAAACATGCAAACTCCACACCTGTCCGGCCCAGGGATCGAACCGGAGACCTTCTAGTTGTGATTTTACAATTTCCCATATACATAGAGAAACATTGAATCATGAATAATTCCACTCCTTATTGTAGCGATGAGGTCATTTGTTGGTTTCCAGGTGAAGAGAGCAAACTGGCTTAAGACCCGAACATGGAAAAAACATTTGCGCCTGTGGTTTCCCCTTCATTAAATTGCATCAGAAAAAAAGAAAAAGAAGACACGCGAGCTCTAATACATTTATTTTTTCTCACCCCCCTCTCCCAGAGCTCAAACATTGCGCCGGTGTTGAACGACCTTGGAGATTATTGCTTCACTAGACAGAAAAATGCTATATGTTTGTCAAGAGCTGTCTGTCATCAATGGGCTTTTGTGTTGGCTATCGATCCGCGCCCGGGCAGGACACCAGGGTTGATGGATGCACAACAAACAGAGTGCGCGTTGCCAGCACCCGTCGGATCGGGCCAATACCACCCCCCCCCCCCCCCCCCCCCCCCCCCCCCCCCCCCCCCCCCCCCCCTCCTCCCCCCCCCCCCCCCCCCCCCCC
>OMNZ01067593.1:2368-14575 GCA_900303255.1 Lesueurigobius sanzi | reverse complement strand
GGAAGGAGAGAGAGAGGGGAAGGAGAGAGGGAGAGAGAGAGAGAGAGAGGAAAGAGACAGAGAAAGGGGAAGGAGAGATCGAGAAGAAGGAAAGAGGGAGAGAGGAAGGAGAGAGAGGAAGGAGAGGGAGAAAAAGAGGAGAGAGAGAGAGGAAGAAAAGATACAGAGGGGAAGGAGAGAGAGAGGAAGGAACGAGACAGAGAGAGGGGCAGGAGAGAAAGAGAGAGAGGAAGGAGAGGGAGAAAAAGAGGAGAGAGAGAGGAAGAGGAGACAGAGAGGGGAAGGAGAGAGGGAGAGGAAGGAAAGAGACAGATGGAGAGGAAGGAGAGAGAGAAAGGAAAGAGATAGAGAGGGGAAGGAGGGAGAGAGAAAGAAAGAAGAGAGATAAAGAAGAGATAGACGTGTAAAACTGTTGCTACATATTTTTAATCTTTCACCATATTTATACAAAAATTTAATGCAAATTAAGGTGAAAGTATTCCAAGTATTCAGAATACAGTACACTGATTGGGCAAAGTAACCGAATACGTTACAAAATACATTCTGTAACTGAATATAATTTCAAAGTATTCTCTCCAACATTGAAAACATCCAACTCCTTTAACATTGAAAGTAAGATGTTAAGTGACAAAACTAGAGAAAAAAAAATCTAAAAATTGGCCACTTAACCTGCTTTACTCAAATTTTATCACCATCACTGTATAATAGCATGGCATTTTGCGGCTACGTCCCCTATACCAGTGGTTCTCAACCTGGGAGTGCGTGCTTTGGGGGTCCGCGAAACACCAGCAGTCGTTGTATTGGGGGTCGTGACAAAAAAAGGTTGAGAACCACTGCCCTGCTATACAACTACTATAACCTCAGCCACTACTGATGACTATTGCTTTACTGCTCTACAAGAAAAAAAAAAACACTTTAGTGACTTGTCCTCTTGTGGTACACCTCAAAGAAAATCCTTCAGTTAAAGAGTCCAGTTACTTCCCCCTCTTCGGTTACATGTAATCTCTTATCCAGCCTGTTCCCCTGCTCATTGGTATGCATTTCCAAATACAGAGCTTTTAACCGTGACACTGACCTTAATGAGTTCGGGCCCAAAGCCAAATATTGTTGAACTTTGTCCCTTTCACTGAAGCGTGTGATTTAAAGTGTGTCTCCTCGGCACAGGCCAAGCAGAGTTCAGCTTTTCACAGACTTAATGGGCCTATAGTGATTCATGGTGTCAGAGCTACAGCTGTACAACTCGACGGAGGCGGTGGGGAACTACTATAGGTGCAACTACGGGAGATTTCTGCCGGGGCACCACAATCACCCTGTGGCGAGCTCGTATTGTAAGTGTCGATGCTCAGGCTTAATCGGTTTAAAAGAAATACTGGCATTTAATCACTAAAAGGTGCATTGAGGAACTTTTTTAGTGAAAAAAAGAAAAAAAAAAACTTGATATCGAGCATATTTGACCCTTTAGTGACCCAGTAGCTGTATGGATGCAGCATGGAACCTTTACTTTCCATCACAGCGACCTCAATTGACGAGGATCAATTGTTTTTAGGGTCTCGTACCAGAAACAATGTTGCATAGTGCACCTTCAAAGCGATAGTCTGGAAGTTCTCAAAAATACGAGAAAGAGGGACACTTTTTTGAAACATAACAGATCTAGCTCCTCCCCTTTCCGTCTGATTGGACCCTGATTATTTTCGGCGATGAAATCTAAAGGATAAAGCCATATTTATATTTATAGTTTTATTTTGTTAGTTGCAAAGATTTGTTCAGAGGGGATTGTGGATATCTTGTAGTTTTTAAATAAGCCTTGTTTTTTTTAAGGTTCAAAATGCAATAAATCAGGCTAGGAATGTGAATATTGAGAAAACCCTCTGATCAAACCGTCAGAATATTGTTAAGTACAACACTGGAAAGTTTGGAGTCTGTAGTAGCAAGTGGAGATGTTGTCGCCACAATGTGAGAAAAATCCATTTTGAGAAAATAGGCATTGAAGTTGCAATTTCCCATATTGTTCTATGGAGAAACGTTAAATCAGTACAATTATTATACAAACATTTGTTTTGAACTGTACACTATAGTGTATATGTCAAGAAAGGAAACCCAAAACCTGAAAATTGAAAAAAAAAAAATAATAATAATAATAATAATAATTGCCTGCAATGTCTACCCTTAAGCATAAAAGATTCATGATCCTTACACCTGCAGGCTCTCCATCGATAAAAACACTTTTTAATTACATGGATACTCTTTGTTTTCCACAAACCACTACATATTCAATACTAAAAGGAGGACGATACTAATTTCATTTCACTACTAATACAGGCAGGGCCTTTAATCATTCTACTTCTTTGCCTATGGTTCATATTATTTCTTGTTTATACAGTACAATGAGATACAGCCAGTGGTTATATGGCTGTCAGATGACCTGACGGCACTTCCTTCAGTGTCTGTGGTGTTGAATGACCTGGTGCTGGCCCTATTGTTACGGCTCATTGAATAGACAGCGTCTGTGTTTCAGGGCTAAACAAATTGGTTGAGAGCAAACATGCACACCCTCGACACACCGGCCTCATACGGACTCCGTGACCCCGAGGAATATGGGGCAAGACTGCTGTGTTTTTGTTGAAAAAAGGAAAGAGGAATTCAATGGGAAAATGAAACATTTTAAAATAGCTTTTGTGTTACAACTTTCCATCGCAAAAGTTCAATTTTAGCAGCAATATCACTTTTTATCAAACGGATGCGAGTAAGAGCACTTTGATACGAGTACTCACCAATACAGAGCACTGGATTGGTGAGGCATTTTCTACAAACATATCTATATTGTCAATCTTCTTCTTAGCTGATAGTTATATTTACCTGACTAATTTGGCCGTGCCGTGTTGTGTTTTTTAATAATAGTATTTTGATTCACTTATTGTATTTCAACCACAGAGTTGAAATACAATAATTATATTTATTAAAGATGGAGGTAGCCTACATGGCTTTCCCCATAACGTTTAGCGGGGGCTAACGGAGCCAATTCGTATGTGCGAGTTATGTTTTCTTTTAATGTTGGAAATATTGAAAGACAAAAGAACAGGACGGTGTAGCGTGTGGTAAGACAAGCACTTGAGGGTCATATTAACAAGACTATTTCCAATATTGAGTTGAAAAGCCAAAAAGTTTAAATGGAAAGTCAATAATATTATAAACTGGGAAACAAATTTCCAAGTATTTTTCCAAGCGGACTGTTAAAGGTCCTGTATTTGTACTTTTCCTAGTCGTGGAATGAAATAGTTGAGCTCCTTCAGTAAATTGTAGAAGTAGATATTTGTGACAACTTATTTTCACTCAAGAACTAGCAGCCAAGTTTTTGTTAGTGTTTTTACTACAAAATTTACAAACAGTGAAAGTAAAAAAATCAGGAATAGGACCTTTAACGTCTACTGTTATTGACATGCAACAATCAATGGAGATTTTTAATTTGTTTGTACTTTGTATTTGGCATGTACATGGTCCAAAGACATTGACTTTCAAGCAAAATGTGTTGCTTCAGGATCAAAATTGGCCAAAAACTTGGACACCTGGGACAAATCTGTTGTGAAACTGGGACAAAACCATGATTTTGGAGAAAGTCATGGGGACATGGGACAAAGGCCTTAAAACTGGGACTGTCCCGGGTAAACTGGGACATCTGGTCAGCCTAGTTGTACCGCCATCATTAATGTACACTCTATGATTTCAACTCGACTGACCGCATTTGGCACTAGCATCACTAAAGCTAAAATAGATTTCACCGTGTGCTTGCTTGCGCTAAATAGCTTAGATAGCATTTCCTCCACCAGCAACTAAATGTTGGTGGACCTCTTATAAAAGTCCTTCCTGAGCACCTTTTATTTGCTGGATTTGTTTTAAAGTTAAGTTTCTAAGCATAAAATGCTCAGATAGTCGAAGTTAGCCGCTGGTTAGCAACATTAGCCTGCTCATGTTGAAAACATAGCAAATCTACCACTGAGGTACAATACAGACAACATTTAGCAGTGGCTAAATTAGCGAAGACTGATTTAGGGAATGTGTCTGTAATAAAGTCAGTTCTGTGTGGAGTTTTGCATTTCCACACTTGAGTGTTCTTTAGCCTTGTTGCTCTGTGCTCTGATCAGCCGAGAGCTATGACCCGAGCTTAGGGCTGGGTACCTTTCATGTTTTTTCAATACTAGTACTTTAACGATACTTGGTTTACGATACCGATACCTGAACAATACCTTTTTCGATACCTATACTAAATTATTGGTCATCTACACAAAAAAGTAAATATCTAGAAGCTTAAATGACCCAAATTCATCTTATTTATCTAAATTTGAGCTGTTTTAGTGGCTCATTTGACCTAATTCTAACCACTTGTTTTGACTTGCTTCAATAGATTTCTACTTAGTTCCTTTTTTATTTAAATTAATTTACCAATGGGGTCAGAGAATTGGTCTTTGGGCAGTTTTATTTCCCTAATTCAAGTGAGATTACCTTAGAATCAGTAAAAATTGTCATGAAATAAACCAAATAATCTAGATGACAGTAGTAAATGTGCCTAATCTAGTCAAAACTGCTCTAAACAAGACAAATATTCTCAAATCGAGTCATTTATCCTTGTGCTTGATTTTAGTTTTGTTGTAGAACCATAAAACAGAACAATAATGATCATTTATTCGATAAAATACTGTTTCTTTTAGTGTTTTTATCATTTATTTGAGCTGAAACACCTCAGCCCTTTCTTTACTGCAGTCTCAGACCCACCAGGAAGACAAATTTGCTTTCTAACGATAAATATTTTTTCGGTACCAGTTTTCGGTACCAATTTATTTTTCGATACCGGTAGTACCTTCATTATTTTTTCGATACCAGACTGGTATCGTTTAACGGTACCCAACCCTACCCGAGCGGCTATACCCCAGTTTTGGTAATTTCCCCTAATTTGGTTCCATATTAGCCTTGTTTTGGTCCTGATTTAGTGTTTTATTAAAGTCTTGTTTGACACGATTTACGTAGGATGCTGTATCTAAACATGAAAACCGTTTGGTACATGGCAAAGCTGATTCGGAGTGACATGATTGTAAGTGTACTTTTGCAATATATTTGACAGCCATACATGATTATATCCCTGCTGCCTTTACAGCATATATTTCATTTGCCACTAACAGAGCTGACTGGCAGGGCCTGGAGCAGAGACGGCGGCGGATCACATGACCGCATGACGAAGCCGTTATCACTAATTAACCGAGTCACACTCCGTTACACAGATGCCAAAAATGACAGTCTGTGCAATAACACGACTGGCACCTCGCAAATCAAACAAAAGGTGCAGCTCCTAAACTCTCTGAAGCACTCTTTACAGGAAACGGTATGATTCATGCAATTACGTCTCAGCGGCATGTAATCATCATTTAAAAGTCATTGCTTATTGTGCTTATCAGTCACATGTAGTCACAAAGAACTTACTGCTATGGAATAATTTAAAGACTTCTAAACCGGCAAATTATTGTCTCAATTTAGGGGGCGCTACAGGCCACAATATACAGTTATACAGACAAACATCCAGGCAAACATCCAAAAACTCATGGTAACTTAAAAATACGCAAAAGTTCAGTTTTCGTCATGAATTTCAAACTTTTATTCCGTATAAATTGCAAAATGAGATAAGCGAGACAGACATTTTAAAAGTAAACAATCTGTAAACCCAGGCTGCTCGCGCTCGAATTTCAATTCGAACTGCGAGACGGCCTGGAAAAGGAAGACCGAGATCTTCGCAGGAATCTGGGGACCAATCAGAGCACGGGGAGCCGATGACGCGTAAAAAAAATCGAGTGACGCGGAAGTTGTAGTTTTTGTGTACGGATCCAACTTGGCCGCAGCAGACGCGAAGCTATCTTTCGATCAAGCGTTAAGTTGTGTTCTAAACACATTATATCGAAAATTTATATTAAAATTTAGTACAGCGTTTGGCTTTACAATATTTTATTACGAAGAAAGATGTTTTGGCCTCGTTGACTTTCTGTCGAAACATACGTCATCGGGACTCGACACGCGCAGACGTATATGATAGAGATTCGTAGCGGCCAATAAACGGCTAAGGACAATCGTAAACCACACCTCCCGTACGAGAAAATGAACGGTTGTTTCCCAGACTAAATATTCACTTGTGATATTTAGTCTAGCGCTAGCCAGGCTAGGTGAGCGCAGGATAGGCGAAGGGAAAAAAGTCACTTCCTGGTCTGCGGGTCGGCGAAACTTCATAAAATAACCATTGTAAAGGGCGAGTTTGGTCATTTTTGTACTTCAACATCGTACAATGTTTAGGAACCAAACTACACAGAAATCTTGAAATTGCCCACGAAAAATCAACGGTTTCACCTGCCATGCCTTGCCTTAAGATCAAATTGCAATTTCTGTCCCAAACATCCCAATTAGGTTTTTTGTCCAAATCGTGATACCTGTTTGTATAAATTAAGATTGTTTGATTGACAGGCTCTGGACAAGCTACAGAGGCTCGTTGTTCGCGAGGGCGGAGCTTTCCACCTTTTAGTAAGTTGTAAAGTAGTTAGTAAGTTGAGCTACATTTCTATAGGATTAGTCTTTTCTCGATAGTGTCAAAACAAGCCAAACAAAATGACTAAAATCAGGACCAAAACGAGGCTCAAATGGAGTACATTCCTTCCACAAACTTTGCTCCAGTGCTCCAGAGCAGGTGCACTGATTTGTGAACACATCTACAAAGGTGCTCTGTGCGGTCATGCTGCCAAAATAAATTATATCATAACTTTGGACCCAAGTCAAACTCCTGTCCAGCTCTACTTCTTTTTGATTGCAGAGAGTTATTTGGGGGGCACAGTTTGCTGCCAAGAAACACTTCACATAATATATTACTTGGAATCTGTGACCTTTTGAGCGCTCAACTACATAAAAAGTGGGAAAAACAGTTTAGTTGACATTTGGGACATGTTTCCAATGTTTTTTTTCCCATGATTTGGAATAGCACTATGCCTATTGTAGGAGTGCAATTATACTCTGTTTTTATTGTAATAAAGGGGGGAAGTTGAAAGGGCAATGTATGAGCAGGGGCAACGACACATGTACGGATGGCTAAAAACAAAACTCCAAGGAAGTTTCTGATGAGGGGACAACACTGTAATATGGCAAAGCACTAAAAAGTCCATTTTGATAATATGACCCCTCTAAGTGTTTTTTACGGACTCAACCATGCCATTTTATTTGATTTATTTTACCAGAAAGTACTCTTGAGATATAATCTGTTTCGAGGGAGACCTGGCAAAGAGGCATTGGTGAAATACAATATATAAAACGCTTCACAATTTCAACTTAAGGGGAGACACTGCAGGAAAAACTAGATTTATTTTCAGGATTTGGGCCAGTTTGCTCTTAACTTAAACTTTCACCAGGAAACAAATAAATGACCTAATCTTTACACTAAGGAGTGTAATTATTACACTTTTATCCATAGAACTACATGGAAAATACATGTAACTTCAATGGCCATTTTCTCAAAATGCAGTTTTCTCACATTCAGGTGACAAACACCCAACTTCTTGTAGTAAATATTTTGAAGGTTTGTTCAGAGGGATTGTCATTTCCTAGAATGATTTATTGAGTTTTGAACCCCAAAAAACAAGGTAAAATCTGTCTTCATAAGGACAGAAAACATGCAATATATTTTTTCACATATTTATATCAGTAATATACTGCTAAAGTTTCAAATTTATATCACTCAATTCAATCGTTTCCCTACCCATCTGCAGAGTCTCGCCTTAAACCTGCCAAACGACATCGATGACCAGCCATCCGGACATACAAGACACAGTGATGAGACAGTACATGAAGACACTCATTAATGTTTCTCAAATTTTCTCAAATTCTCAAGTGCGATGCCAGGGGTGAAAAAAAGGCGGAGAGAGACCGAGATAATGAGACAAACAAAAGTCTCCCGAAAGCTAAGATGAGGAACTACGACGAAGTGCAGCGTTTGGCTTCACTGTGACTATGTCCCGACTCCGATGTGAGACGAGGAAAGGCCAAGGGTGAAAGCCGGTACTGCGTTACGCTAAAACATTGGTACAAGACAAGACAAGGAGCTCCTTCCGTCTTACGCGCAAAAAGTACTAGGTAAAAAGAAAGAAGTTACATTTGCTTTAGTAGTGTACTCGATGTCCACTTCTCAGCCCTCGGGTCGCACCTGTTCCAACCAGCGTGACCCCCCCAGTCCAGGAGCAAAGTTCAGAGGTGAGAGGTCCATGGATTGGCCGCACATGCCCCAGGTCGACCATGTTGGAGCTACGTCTCGTATTATTTATGCAGCAGCACGCCTCTGTGGACAGCTCTGTTTACACTGAACCCGGATAGAGATATTAGCCATGACAGCTCCACTAGCTTCACCTGATTAGACACATATTTGAGCTGGTTGTAACAAGACAATCTCCCGCGGATCTAAAGCGAATAAATGCCTCGGTTTATTTTGGGAATGCTGTGTTTGTTGTGCTCTTGAAGTAGATTATCAAAAGCTTGCCTCGTGAATTCACTTCAAAACACTTCTGCTAAGCCAGAAGCACAAACTGCATTCAAATTAGGCATTTACATTTTAACTGCTCAAAAGGATTATATGTAAAACATGGACGATCTACTTTTTAGACATACTGTATTGCCCTGTCCAGCGTGTTGCTATTCTGTGACTTCATGACTTATAATCCTGTTTGAATATCAATGAGTGATAACACCACAAAAACAACACGCGTCCACCCTTCGCTGATTGGTTTACTCCGCTTCCCGTTTACTGGTTTGCTCAGCCCTAGAAGTTTAGTTGATACCATAGCGTGTAACAGAAAAAAACGGGGGGAGCCTAGCATTCAGCGCGGGCTCACGAAGCTTATTCATGCTAGCATCTGAACCGCCGCCATGTTGCATTTGTGGAGCCAAAGCCATATTAAGTTGCGTTCTCTTTTAACGTTGAAAATATTCAAGCACAAAGACCAGGACGGTGTAAGACAAGCACTTGAGGCTCATATTAACAACACTACTTCCAATAATGAGGGGCCAAAAAGTTTACATGGAAGCCAATGGGAGCTTCCGGTGTCAGCCCTGTATGCTAGCAGGCTTCGGGGAGAACTAGCCAATTGTTAATGAACACGCTACGGTTGATACGCGGTGACCAGGGTTTCCATTAGCCGGCTATAGGATACGCATTTCAGCTCTTTCTGATCGTTCTGTTCAGATTTAACTTGTTAAAGCCTGAACTCTGCCTTTCTCATTTGTTAATCAATATAAAACATCTTGTGTCTCTCCTTTTCAGTCTCCAGGATCGATTGCTCTTGTCTTGACGTCCGGGAACTTTACTGTGACATTTTTCACTGCGAATTTCACTCTGGATTTCTTCTGTTGAATTTAAGAGCTTGAATTTTTTCACATTGAATTTTTTAAGGGTGAATTTTTCTATTTAAATTTTTTTCTACTGTGAATTTTACACTTTGAATTTAGTCTGTTGTATTTGACGGATTGAAAAATAATAAACCAAATATTTAAAAAGAAAAAAAAAATGAAATTTTCATTTTGAATGTAAAGCACTGGACTGAAAATGTAGTGACTGAAGTTTGTTTTTCAGTGTAAATTTCAAAGACATTTAAAATTCACAAAGTGACGACACAAAAAATCGTCCATAGAGGACTCTCTCACTTTCTCAATACCACACTGAATTTTTGAGGTTCTTAGCTTTCAAATAAGGAATGACATGTGATACTTGTACAAAGAGCATCTACAGACATTTATGGAGGACTAAAACTGCCAAAATAATAAATTAATAAATAAATGTCCATATTGGCAAATAATTATTAAGACATCACTACAAATGCTGGGATTTAAAAACTAATAATTATTGTTAAGAGCCTGTTTTGTGCTCAAAACAAAAAATAAAGCCTTATTATTATTCTTTTCTGTCTGCATTGATCTATTTATTCCTCAATTCCTTAATTAATTACTTTTTCATTTCTTTTCTCTTTTATTTTTACTTAATTTTTGCGATCTGCTTAATTTTTACACCCAACATTATTTTTACGGCCTGCTTTATTGTTTTCTTGATTCCTCTCAGCAAATGCAAAGTAAAGGGGGCGGGGCCACAGACAGTTAGACCTAAGAAATCGTATCATCAGACAGGAGCAACGAAAAGGTTAACGCCCCCTTTTCGGATTAGCCAATCACTGTAACAAGACCGCCCCCTCACTTTGCATTTGGTGAGAGGAATCAAGAAAAGAATAATGCAGGATGGAAAAATAAAGCAGAGCGAAAAAAGAAAAGGGAAAAGAAATGAAAAATAAATTAATTATTAATTATTTATTCATTTATTTATTTATTATTTTGGCAGTTTTAGTCCTCCATAGTCTTACCTTTAAGTTTAATCTATCAAGACGTCCTCAAACGCTGTCACTTTAGCTTCATGCGGTGAAAAGTTTTTTTTAATTACACTTTCCATGCACCTTTTGCCGCCAACCGATTAATCGTAAAAATAATCAGCAGATTAATCGAATAGCTAAATAATCGTTAGTGACAGCCCTACCCCATTGTGGACATTTTTAGTTGTAGGTGAAACCATAGCACTCTGAGGAAACCTACACAGACACGGTGAGACCATGCTGCCCACAAACTTAAGTCTGGAATCAAACCCAGGAGCTTCTAGCTGTGAGGGCCAACTGCTGCCCACCAACAACAACACCATTTAGTTGTATGAAACAGGGCCCGCCCAGATGTGCTATTTGAAGAATATCAAATACCAATCTAACCCTGTGACGATAAGGAAGTTCAGTGAGATATGAATCAAGTCTTTTCAGTTGCAGGCTCAAACACAGACACACAACATCAACTTTTCGCCAAGTCCAGCCTCCATTCACACAATGAAACCAAAGATATTGAGAAGAAGCAGCGACAAATCACAATTGTGACTTAGTAAAATCAAGAATAAACTTCTTGCCGTGTTGGCCCCCCCCCCGAAACTCCAATGAACCACTACAGTGCACGATCTGAACACTCCCAGATCACGTCTCGACACATTGTTCCCGTTTCTAGCCACAAAAATGGTGCTTCTGTTCACAAGTCAGAAATCGTAGGAAGCGTTCGGCAAATATTTGTCTCGAGTCGTCCCCGGGAAAGACATCCGCACACTTATCACCGACTCATCTCAAAGCTGAAGCCTTCCATCTCAACAATCACTAACTGTGCCTCCAAAGCATTCCTCGTTCTCTATAAACAGGCAAAAGTACAAATGTCTGAGTTGTCTTGGTTTGTTGACACTGCCGGCTCCCCGCTGTTATCAAAACAATGTGCAAAAAGGCCAAGTGAAAACCAAAAAACACGACAAAACAACAGATGCAGATCACATCAACTCAAATAAGTCAATTTTGCTTTGGAAGCTTTTGCTCAAATTGAAAGAAGAAGAAAGAAAAGAGGTCTGCTTTATTGCTTTAATTGGATTTGACATACAGCATTCGGGGGTGTCACAGAAAATGAAATCTGTCTCCTCTAGGGTTATAAGACACAACAGGACTTTGGGTTATAAGACACAACAGGACTTTGGGTTATAAGACTCAACAGGACTTTGGGTTATAAGACTCAACAGGACTTTGGGTTATAAGACTCAACAGGACTTTGGGTTATAAGACACAACAGGACTTTGGGTTATAAGACTCAACAGGACTTTGGGTTATAAGACTCAACAGGACTTTGCCAGGGGTAAGCACAAAATAGACTTATTTGAGCCAACGCCGTTTCAAGTAATGTTGTTCCCTCGTCAAAAACAGACCTGGAGTAGTATTCCCCTTCATTCACACACTTTAGATTTAATCCCTTCTTCCTGGTTGACTTCTTCTACAGTTTCAGCGCTTTGATCTGTACTTCCTGGGCACAGCTGTGTAACTGTTCAAACCCAAAACTGTCCTCCACCTTTTTGAAGCGCATCATCCAACACTGGATCAGTTCTGAGCTGTTCTGTCCAGAAAGTGTGCACAGAGTCGCTAGCCACGCTGTTGGATGAAAGGGAAAGTATATGGTTACTAAATTATACCCACTGTTGCCTGCAGGCGCTCCAGGCCAAATCCTCTCTGGCCCCGGAGCTAGTATTTTAGAGACACGGTTGAATACTTGGACACATCGTTTCAATTTCTTAAAGAGGCACTAAACCCCAAG